>JAPVRG010296646.1:0-21481 GCA_029783565.1 Rhagoletis cerasi
CAGCCTCAGTGGTGAATACCGTGCAGGTCGGCCATCAACTGCTCTTGTTGCGGCAAGCATCGATGCTGTGCGAGAAATGATTCAGATGAAGCGGCATGTGACATACCGGGATATCGAGGCATCCTTGCACATTGACAAAAGTCAAATACAAACGATTTTTCATGAGCATTTAGTAGAGAAGAAAGTCTGCAGTCGTTGAATTACACAAAATTTTTTCGATTTTCACGATTATGTATAAGTAGTGAAGAAAATCTGCTGTTATATCATTAGTATCTGGAGAAGTTTTTATATGTCAATGTTATTTACCTTAACAAATAATAAATTTTCTAAAATCATAGTGTAACAGCCAAAAAAAAAACCCCGGATTACCCTCGTGGATATTTGAATTTGTTCTCAATAAAAAAGCCTTTTATTTTTAAATATGTATAGTCTTTGTCATAGTTTTTTAAAATTTGTGTCACTTAGTATACAAAACATTGAACCACTTGAACCGAACCGAACCGCGGTTCAGAGATACTCATGAACCGGTTCTTGTACCGGTACAAGATTTTTCTAAGTGGTTCGAACCACTGAACCGAACCGGGCCGATTTTCGGAGTGGTTTGCAGCCCTGGTCTTTATTATAAAAGAATACGTTTGGAATTTTGTATTGTATTTTGAAAAGAAATGAATTAATTTTTTGGAGAATATAATTTTGACTTAAACGATCAACACAATATCACAAATATTATTTAATTTTGTAAATTTTTTATAAAATTCATTTAAAAACATCCAAGGATATTTTATATTTGGCGCCCAACTTGGGACCTGCCAATTTAAAATTCCTGCAAAAAAGGATCATAGATCCTGAAACCACACAACGTTGGCAAGGGAATAAATAGGCAGTTCTCAAGAATATCTATTTTCTTCAATCAATTCCTATGGTCTCAGGAAGGCGATAGCAAAAGAAGAATTATTCTACAATCAAATCTTATCTTTATATTGTTATGTTACGCTATTAAAAAGTTTATTTTATAATCAAGTTAAATCCTCGAAAAATGTTTCAATAACAAAAGTTTTTCTACAATCAACTGAAATTCTTGAATATTAAGAAAATAATATTTCTACAATCAACTTGGATCAGTTCGTATAATTTGTTGCTGCATATTTTGTAAGGACGACGGCCATCTTTCAAGAAACGCATTAAGAACTCTTGGCTTAATTATGATACCGCGATTACTTTTGTCATCGATGATGTCTCAATAATTCCGTTCAGCCTAGACTCAACCGGTTGAAGAAGGGAATTCAACGCAGAACTACACGTTGAAGAATTGTACACCATTCTCCGAAGCCATACATGTAACACACAGCAATGTATCCTGGAATACGTGTGAATTCGACTTTCAAAAGAGTGTCATCATCGGCAACGAAGCCATAAGAGTCATTAATCACCGCTGCTTCCAGCATGCTAAACACTCTGGAAAATTCGGAGCTACAATTAGGTGAACCTTACGACACTGCGGTTTCTGATTTGATAAAAGTGCTCTCCGAAATGGATTATGATTCATTGAAGAAACTTTATAGAGATGTGAATGTAGGAACTTCTTATAACCAGGAAACTATAAGTAATATTTTTCTAGAGATCATACCGCGCATCTGAACGAAAGCGTCAGTATTTTTAAGGCGAGATTTAGTGTTGGAGAAGGATCTTAAGTCTACAATTGCAGTGTAACTGTTAATTTCAATACCCTTCCATACATTCGAGCTATCATTGGACTTGGTGAAAGAATGCGAGTCGCGCTTATGAGCTGAAAATGCTGCCTGGGTGACGCTCTCGCTTGCCACGGAATCTACGAAATTTATTGGCCTATCTTTGAATCGCGCAATGCCAGCTTGGAACTGCGTGTCACTGCTGTTACTCTTCTACTTATTTCAAATCCAACAGCTGCACATCATATCAATATTCATCGCATCATACAAAGCGAAAAAGATCCGCATATGATTAGCTATTATCGCAGTACCATCACGAGTATATCTGAGACGGCATATCCAAGTTATCAACATCTACGTCATCTGCTCTCTTATATGCATCGCCATTTACCGCAAAAGCCCGAATCTCGTTACTGCGTCACCGGAAATTATATCTTCGATTATCGGGATTCGAAATTCATCGTTGCTTGCTTCAAGTTCGATACAGAAGCTTTGGGAAAATTTACTGGGCAATTGGTGCTCTATATCAAGGCACGCGGTCTACCCGATGCCATATTTCATAAATTTTTGAGGAATACCGCGATGCCCTTAAAATTTGAACACATCAAGGAATTATTGCCATGAAGGCGCCAATTATTGAATCGAAACCGCTGCATATAGAGTTTATTCTACGAATGGAAGACAAGACAGTGTTGTCGTATTACCTGAACCAGAAAACTTTTCAAAAACTAACCTTCTGTGACCTTATCAATCGCGTCAGCTATATCATACGCGCTGATAGCCACGTCAATATGCAGAATGTTCGCTGGCCCTTCATGACCAAATATTCGGTACCTACAGTTTTGGGCACCGCTTCCGATGTGCTACCCCAAACCACTTTACTCACTTCACTGCGTTGCAACATTACACAACATCGCACAAATGATGTCATGAAATCAGCGCTGGAGATTGATGCCCGCTACTTTTCGCAGTCGCAGCTACAAGCCTTTCATGAAATCAATCGCGAATAGGGTTTCCTTATCTGTGTGCCGTTCACCTTCCAGCGTCCGGAGAATATGACAAGTGGACTTTCATTTAAGTCGCGTTCAAGTACTTCGACGCGTGGACAGATAATAAAAGCAGCGCTGCCTTTTGATGAGGTCTTTGACCCCGGCAGCCTTGTGGATGTTTTCCAGTTGTTTAGATATAATACAGTCGATTTGGGAATTTCGGTGTCCATTAAAACAAATCTAAAGGAATTAAATAAGTACCGCAGTACGAGTATACTGCTCAAGTCAGAGTTTAAAGGAAATTAAATTTGTAATATCTAAAACGAGGACGCTTTAGATTTGAAAGGGGGAGTAGTTAAGGATCAGTGCTAGCTTCTTGGCTATGAAACAGAATTACTGTACTAAAAAGCACTGTCTTTATTATAAAAGAATACGTTTGGAATTTTGTATTGTAGTTTGAAAAGAAATTAATTAATTTTTTGGAGAATATAATTTTGACTTAAACGATCAACACAAGATCACAAATATTATTTAATTTTGTAAATTTTTTATAAAATTTATTTAAAAATATCCAAGGATATTTTATATTTTATACAAATACCATCGGTTACAGTCCCGTGAATTAAATTTGCATTTAATAAAAGTAATTAAAAAGCATTGTCGTTCCTCAACTGTGTAATTCTCCTACATACACATAATATTGCATTTACAGTCGCGTGAAATAAATTCGCATTCACATAAAATAAATTAAATCTTTTACTCTCTTATTCGTTGTGCAATTTTTGCGAACTTTGTTTATATATTCTCGAAGCAAAAAACTCTCGGTTAAATAAATAAATACGTAAATAAATTAATCCCTTTTTTTCTTTTATTCGCAATCGAGCACTGGCATAATCGCAAAAATTATTAATATTATTATTATAGTTATTTATTTATTCTTCTCAAATACTGTTTATTTACTTCTCTGGCATTCCTTTACAAGGAATAGCATTTAATTCTGTAACATTCCCTCAAGTGGAATTGTAAATTTTCTCGGTGAATTCCAACAAACGAAATTAAATTTCATTTGTGAATTCAAAAAATTATTATTTAAAATCTCGTAATATTCTCGGTTTATCTAAATCGTGCTCAGACATCTCTCAGTCTCTCAACTCCACACTCTTCAGGTTAAATCCTAAATTTTATCAGAGTTTACGGAACGATCTCAGATCCCCAAAATGAGTGATGAGGAGAAAATCGTTTCAATCGAGACTCAACGCTCTTCCCGAAAAACATCAAAAAAGCAGAATCAAGTAGCCTCTGTCAAATTTATTGCCGATACTGATAATTTAATAGATTATTTTTTAAGATTCAGATCTCTCCCTCTCGAAAACAACTCAGAATCAAGCTTGAAAATAAAAGATACGAGTATAGATAATTTTTGGAATCGAGTTCAAAACTGTTATGATATAGTTGTAGAGGCAGACGAACAAGACCTTCCCGAAGATTTCAAAACTAGTGCTTTTCGCAAATATCGGTCTTGTATAGATCAATACGAAGACACCAAAGCTCAAATCGCTGGCCAGCTCTATCTTCATAAGCATGTGAGCAATCCCACGCCTAATCCCACTCCATCACAACCCAAACGCGATTCTGGTCTCGGCTTAAACGTACCTCCTTGTGACACTGAAGTATTTTATGGAAGCTATGAACAATGGCCCTCTTTCCGGGATATGTTCACAGCGGTGTATATAAATCACCCTGCACTTACCCAAAGCCAAAAATTTGTACCATCTCAGGTACAAAACACAAGGAAAAGCCAACCAAATAGTCAAGAAATTCTCTCTCTGTGATGAAAGCTTTAATCTCGCATGGGAAGCACTTCGGTCTCGATATGAGAATAAGCGTATTTTGGTAGACAACCAAATACGAATTCTGATGAACCTCAAACCATTTCTCACCGAAAGCAGCGAAGACATACAAAGGCTGCAGTCTTCAGTAAATAACTGCCTTCAAATTCTCGCAACTCAGCAAGCCCCAACAGAAAATGGGGACCCCATCCTCATTTATATAGTCACCTCTAAGCTTCCTGAAAATACAGTATCCATGTGGGAACAATCACTTAGCTCGAGGAAAGACCTCCCCAACTGGTCCCAAATGGACCAATTCTTTACTCGTTATGAAGTGGCCGAAAGGGTTGATCAATGGCGACTACCCAAGGCCAAACCTATTGTTCAGCCCAACAGCTCCTCAAAGCCACCTCTCTCTCACAACTGACCGCCCTTTAAGCCCCCTCACTTAAAAAACTATCAAAATAGATCAATGTCACAAATACAATCTCATGTGACAGAGCAGCGAATAATGCACAAATGTTCGATGTGCAAGACCTCCTCTCATTCGCTGTGGAACTGCTTCAAATTCCGAAAGTTGTCAACCCCTGATCGCAAGAAGTTCGTAAGAGAAAACAATATGTGTTTCAATTGTCTGTCTCAGTCACACTTGTTGAAAGATTTCCCTAACACACAAACTTGTAGCCATTGTAATGAACGACACAACTCAATGCTTCATGAAGGCACAACCTCCATGCCGAAAAGACAACCCGCAAGATTGCAAAGAACTAGTTCTCAAGTGGCAACCACAACCTCCACAAACTCAAGTGTCCAGACTTCGACCCAAACATACACTGACGAACAAGAAGCCCCAGGAACTCAGATGCAATAATTTTACTAAGAGAATGAGAGCAGAATACTCTTCCCCACAGCTATGGTACCGGTTTCACACCGAGGAGAAATATTTAAACTCAGAGCTCTCATAGACCAGGGGTCAGAGCGCAGCTTTATTTCCAGCAAAGCTCAAAATAAGCTAGGACTGCCATGCAAATCCTCAAAATTTGAAATCTCGGGCATGGGCGGAAGAGTTTTTCAAACTTCGAACAAATTATGCTCTTTAGTCTTGGTCTCCGCTGATCTGCAAACCAAAATAAATGCTCAAGCTATCGTGTTACCACAGCTGACGAAAATGCTCCCCAAGTTAATCAGGACCACAAAGAAAAATGTTCTCATCTCCAACTAGCAGATCCAAACTGCCACTCCCATCCCAGATTGACCTCGTGTTAGGTGATATCATCCCTCAAATAACTGAGGAGGGCATTGAAAAAATCTCACCAACCCTGCTAGCGCAGAAGACAATATTTGGTTGGATACTTAGTGGTCAGATTTACGAAAACATAGCTGCATACTCTACTCAAATAGGGGAAATTTCAAATGAGCACCTAAACTCCCAATTGCGAAGGTTTTGGGAACTAGAAGAAGTTCCAAACCTCAAGCATGCCACTTCTGAAGACGAATTATGCGAAGCTTTTTATAAATCTACCACTTCTCGCAACTCTGATGGTCGTTGTGTTGTCAGGCTTCCGTTCAAGCCAAGTTTCCCCAAAGAAATCGCTCTGGGTTACTCTCGCTCCTCAGCTCTCCAGCATTTCCTCGGAATGGAGAGAAACCTTCTCAAAAAGGGCGATTTGAAGTCAGCATACGATAATGTCTTGGAGGAATATCTCACCCTAAATCATATGTATAAAACCTCTTCTCAAGAAAAAATTCTCTCAGGCAAGTACATGTCGTTCCACCTCCCTCACCATGCGGTCATTGAGCCCGAAAAACGAACGACACAAGTAAGAGTTGTTTTTAATGTATCAAAAACTTCTGGTTCTGGTTACTCTCTCAATGATGTATTATACACCGGGCCAACCCTCCAGCCTGACTTGATGCTTCTCATTCTCAAATGGCGAATGTATAAATTTGTATTTAAGGGTGATGTCGAAAAGATGTACCGACAAATATTGATGCCTCCCGAAGACCAGGATTTTCAAAGAATAATATTTCGGTCACCCACAACCAGCCCCATTCAAGACTACAAATTAAAAACAGTTACATTCGGTGTAAACTGTGCGCCCTATCTCGCCATTCGCACCTTGCACCAATAAGCGCAAGACGAAGAACCGAACTATCCCAATGGCCGCTCCCATTCTGAATAAAGAAACGTATGTGTATGCCATACTCTCTGGCAGCCACGATCTGACTACCGCCACTCAATCTCTCACCCAAGTCATCCAAGCTCTAAACTCAGCAGGCTTTCCCTTGAAGAAAATTACAGCGAAGCACCCAGAAATTCTCCACAAAGACTCTAGGAATCCAATGGAATGCGCTCATAGACACATTTTCTTACACGATCGACTCTATCCTACCCTCGTCTGCTAGTACTAAACAACAGATTCTCTCCTCTGTCGCTAAACTTTTTGACCCCGCAGGGTGGCTTACGCCGATAATGGTCCAGGCAAAAATTCTCCTGCAAGAGCTCTGGATCGACGGAACTGACTGGGACGAACTAGTCAAACCCCTCCGCCTTGTAAAATGGGCTCAGTTCGCAAACAATCTCCACACAATATCGACCATTCAAATACCCCGATGGGTAAACTTTATTCCCGACCAGCATGTAGAAATACATGGATTTCTACGCCTCAGAAAAGGCATATTGTGCCAACATATATGTTCGAACTACTCATGGTTCTAGTATCTCTTCTCATCTTCTGGTTTCCAAAGGCAAGGTAGTACCCCTTCGAACAACTAGTTTACGTCGGCTTGAGCTCTGTGGAGCTCTTCTCTTAGCCAAAGTTGTCGATAATGTGGTCTGATTCTGAAATTGTCTTGGCACGGCTAATCGCACCGCGGAGATCTTGGAACTCGTTGGAAACGTCACCTGGCGACATGTGCGCAGCAGCGACAACCCCGCAGATATGGGCACAAGAGGTTGTAAGCCACTAGACTTAGCAGCGTCTTCGTTATGGTGGAACGGTCCTGAGTGGCTATCCAAGCCCCCGAAGAATGGCTAAAACCCCCAGTTCGAAATGTCAACCTGCTGGAAGTACGAGGAGTGGAGGCACTACTCACTACCGAGGAAGATCCCGACGTTCTGGACAGGTTTTCCTCTTTCTCTCGAGCCTTAAGAGTGATGGCGTATGTCTTCAAGTTCATCAGACGACTAAAGGACAAAGCGGCAGGAGCTTCTGATTGCACATCATCCCCGCTATCACATGATGACCTCCGCCATGCGAAAACTCGTCTTATCATCCTTACGCAAACGCGTCACTTCTCCCGCGAAAGGTCCCGCTTAGATGACTCAAAACCCATTGAGAAAAACAGTTCACTGTTAGTTCTTAACCCTCTTTTGGACAAAAATGGAGTTCTTCGCGTCAATGGACGACTTGCTCACGCTACCCTGAGCTATAACGAACGTCACCCCATTATCATACCAAATAAGTCCCGATTCGTAGTTCTCTAGCTAAAGTTTCCCCATGATCTACTCCTCAATGCTGAAGTACGACTTATGCAGCAGATGATCAGGCAAGAATTTTACATTCCCCGGCTCAAACCCCTCATAAAAATGCATTTACCAATGCAAATCATGCACCATCCACAAAAAGCAAATGCGGCTGCTCTGCCGAACGAACGATGCACCTTCGCTCCGCCTTTCACCACCAACGGTGTCGATTTTGCTGGGCCTTTTCAAATAAAAGCCCCCATTCAAAGATCCCCCGCTTTAGTGAAAGGCTATGTGGCCATCTTTGTGTGTTTCACAACAAAGGCGGTACACCTTGAGCTGTGCTCAGACCTGACCAAAGAGGCATTTCTCGCCGCCTTTGCTCGTTTTGTGGGTCGCCGTGGGTACCCCGCCAAAATAATGAGTGATAATGGCAAAATTTTTATAGGAGCCAAAAGAGCCACTGAAAAGGAGTTCTCTGTCTTTCTCCAAACTGTATCCAGTGATGTTGTCGAGAAATATTCCCCCCAGGGTATTCATTGGCAATTTATCCCTCCAAGCGCCGCGCAAATAGGTTGCTTATGGGATTCCGGAGTGAAAAGTTTTAAACTTCACTTCAAAAGGACTGCCGGGTCCCACAAATTTACCTTTGAGGAATTAACTACCCTCCTAATAAGAGCGGAAGCTGTACTAAATTCTCGTCCGATATATCCACTCACCCAAGACCCAACCGACTTTACAGCGCTCTCACCTGGCCACTTTCTCCGGGGTGCTCCCCTCCTATCATTCCCCGAATCTAATCACGAACTCTCGCTCATTAATAGATGGGAAAAAATCAAAGTCTTACACCACCAATTCGCTAAACGCTGTAAGGAAGACTACCTTAAAGACCTACACAAGCGCCACAGGTGGAAGAATACCCAAATTGAACCCAAAGTCGGCGAATGCGTAGTCATAAATGATGACATGCTCCCTCCTTCGGAACGGCGCCTGGGTCGCATCGAAAAGATGCACCCTGGCAAGGATGGGCACATCCGCGTGGTCGATGTTCGAACCCAAAACGGCTTACTAACTAGTCCAGTAGTAAAATTGGTGTTTTTACCTAACAGTGAAGATACACCCTCTCTCACTGAAACCGACTGGGCAATCTATGAAACCCGTATCTCAATAAGCAGCCAAACGGCTGTATATACACCTTTCTGTATACACGTCACATACATACACAACTCTCGCATCTCCCACCTGTTAATATACGAAACACTAAAAAATTCCGTATATAAACTCTTTACAGATGGACCACCGTGATGCCCCTCAGCCAGCACCTCGAACCTTCATCATGTCGCAGCTTGGAGCGACGCGCAATATGCCCGTAGCGAGCGAGCATGCAAACGACTACAAACGATGCTGATTGTGTGCCAGTCATCATGCGCTAAGGACATATGCCGTATTCCTAGGCTTACAGTCGCAGCAGCGCTTCTTATTGGCAAGGGCGCACACGTATTGCACTAACTGCCTGTCGCTTTCTCACCTGACAGCCACTTGCACATCCACCACCACCTGCCACGTATGTTCGCTGCAGTACCATACACTTTTGCACTGCAGCATCATGGCTGCAGTCCGACGCACCCATCCGTACGATCCTGCCCAAGCCACCAAGCATCGTGTGTACGCCCCCAACGTGGGAAATCTACTTCCGCAGCGACCAACGCCACAGCCATCAGACAACGTGCTACAGAGACGGAAACTACAAAACGTACCGTTCGATGTACCGCCCGTGGACTTCAGACGGCCACCTATCGGGGCAAAGTGACCAGAATCTTGGTCCACGAGGCAGTGAGAGCACCCCAGGAGCTGAAGGAAGCACTAGCCGCTTAACGCGGCCAGGGCCGGCAGGATGTTTACGCGAGCACTGCTATCACACATACGTACACATACTGTATTGAAATTTCTAATTGGTAGCTATTGAATTTGTAATACACCAACTACTAATATTTTCATTTGCCAATTTATCTACCGTACTTTGAATTTGTATCCATTGAATTATATCGTACTTTGAATTGTATTCGGTGCACACACCTTGTAAGCATTATTGTAAGTAGGTAGTTGGCAATGCGAGCGCTACTCGCTCGCTAACAAGAAACTCGTTGTATACATAATTGTATATACACTTTTTCGTATTCTTTGACATTCGATTATTTTCTTGAAATCAAAAGGAAGTAGCAAGTGCTCGTGCGCGAAAAACTAAAGATGTCTTACTTAAAGTATAACAAATTTTTTGTATAAAAAAACCCAACCGCTTACGGTTAATACTTTTTTTGTAATTTCAATAAAACTTTTAAAAGTATTCCAGCAAGGTATCACACAAACGTTCGTATTTTTTATTTTGCCTTACTGCAAGTGCAAACAAACTTATAAAGTGCATTGGAGCACTATCCAAGTGCAAGTTGTTGCTGCTCGAGGCGAATCCCCAAATCCGTTGTTGTGCAAACCTATTCCGGCGCCTTCAAGCCGTCAGCACCGCATAGTTTTGTACAGACCAGTTCTCCAATCGCTCCAACGTCGCACAGAAGACCGTGCCGCCAGTCCACCATCGCCCCCATAGCCACAAAACGTGCGCGATCCCTCCAGCTACCGCCGTTGGCCACCACACAGCCCCACCACTCGCCTTCAAGCAAGCTTTGTACGCCAACACGTTATATTTAGACATCGTTGGAATAACTTTTTTTTGGATCGCTATGTAACACGTATTGCACAGTGAACTATTCTCCCTCGTGTTATAATTTTCAATTATTTCACTTAAAAGTCGTCCATGTTCTGCGCGTGGTGTTTTTAAATCTATCTTGAAACACAATCGATCACACACGGAGCATTGAAACTTTTTATGGGCAACTATATTTCGGCGAAAATGTGAGTACGGAATTTGAGGCTGTACATCCGCTTGAGGGTCACCTGAAAAGTGATTTGTAATATAAGTTAAGCTATTAGCTCCAATGCACGAAACAAATAAATTAAGCTTACATATACATATGTGCATATATACATACATATGTATATGGCTAAATCTCCGGAACCGTGTCATTCAACGTTAAAAAAATTAAATTTTTTAATTGAACGCACAAAAATAAATTATACTAGTCGACAAATTTTGAAGTAATTGCGTTAACCTAAGAAAAAAATGTACCTTTCGCAGTTATTTGTCAATATCTTTTGAAAAATCTGATCGACGCGAGCAACCTACCGTTCGAAAGGTATTGATACGTCCTTTGCAAAAATATATAACTTGTGCAGATTTAAATAAAAAGTATTTCTGTTATTAGCGACCAAAATCGAAGAAAGTGGAATTTTCACTCATTTTTGAAAATTACCCATTTTTATGCTTATTTTTAATTAAACAAATTTTCTTTTAATTTTTTTTTTTCAAATATAAGTAAAAGATAAATCATTGCAGTAAATTTTTGGTCTAAGGTCATCCAAATCGGGTAAGAAATGTAGATATTATGGAGCACTGAGTAAAAATTCTGACTGCATTTTTCACACAATCACACTTTTAGTCGAAAATAAGCTTTTCTCCTTGAATTTTTTAGTGTCTGTTAGGTAAAGCTTCTCGAATTCGCATCCAGGAATAAGAAAAAAAAATAAAAAAAACTTAAAAAATTTAATGTCTGACCAAAAGTGTGATTTTGTGAAAAATATAAAGTTAGAATTTTTACTGAGTGCCCCATTACATCTACATTTATTATCCGATTTAGATGGTCTTAGACTGAAAATTTACTGCAATGATTTATCTTTTACTCAAATTTAAAAAAAAATTTTAAAAAATGTTTGTAACTAAAAATAAGCATTTAAAAATGTGTGATTTTCAAAAAAGAAAAAAAATTCAACTTTTTTCGATTTTGGTCGCTGTTAACAGTAATAATTTTTATTTAAATCTGTACAAGTTATATATTTTTGCAAAGGGCGTATCAATACCTTTCGAACGGTACTCGCGTCGATAAGATGACTTTTTCAAAAGATATTAACAAATAACTGCAAAAGGTACCAAAACCACGTTTTTCGAAAAAATCTCGAAAACGCTTCTTTGAAAAAAAATTAGGTTTAGTTTTCACATTCAGCGACCCAAAGTGGGCATAGAAAATACTTTTTTACAAAGGCTAATTTTTCGTGTAAACTAGTTGTGTAGCCACCGAGCTTTTTCGGAGGCTAATACTTTGCAGATAAATTAACACGACCGAATTCGTTTGACAAATTATAGGTTTATTATGGCAAAGACTGCAGGCGGGTTCGAATAAAAATAAAAATTAATACAGCTGCCCACGCATAGGGTGAAAAACGAGCAAAGGGCAATAACTATGCATATGACATGTACTCATATAACTATATATGTGTGTATGTATATTAGCGAGATGAATTTTAGTTTCTCCTTGCTTCGCAGAGCAGGTTACAATATACACTATGTACATATGAATATTAATGTATGTATTTAGATGAGAGTTAGCGCATCGACTAAAGCTGACTACGTTGACTGCGCTGCTTGCATTTGTTTCGCTGTCGGCGGTGGCTGCGTAACCAAACATTCTCCCCCCGTTGGAAGACTATGGCTTCCAACTTCATCCTGCTTCGGTAGGGGGCACAGCTTCCTAATAGCTCTTCGGATAACTCCAGTCGCTTCCAACTTCATCCTGCTTCGGTAGGGGGCACAGCTTCCTAATAGCTCTTCGGATAACTCCAGTCGCTGTCTTAAGCTCGGCAACCCTTGATACTCCATCTGAACCACTCACAAGTTTGATGACTCTCGCCAGTGGCCACTTGAGCGGCGGAAAACTTTCGTCTTTCACCAAGACAACGTCGTTGACAAATATGCCGGGTTTTTGTACACGCCACTTGGAACGCTGCTGCAAGAGAGTAAGGTACTCTTCAGGCCAACGAGCCCAAAAATCTGCTGGTAATAGGACACACGCTTCCATTGGTCCAATCGACTTAAGTTAAGCTTTGTGACATCAGTTTCGCCAAACAATGAGAGGGGAGCCGTTCCAATAAAATGCGCTGGTGTCAAAACGTCTAGATCATAAGGAAGCTCTGAAAGTGGAAGCAAAGGTCTAGAATCAACGATTGCCGCTATGTGGCAAACAAGTGTGCGCAGCTCATCAAAATTCAACACAGAACATGCAACTGCTCGATAGAAGTGATGCTTCGCTGTTTTTACGGCTGCCTCCGACAATCCACCAAAGTGTGGAGAGCGAGGTGGGATAAATCGCCAATCGATGGTATTGTCTAAGCAAAACTCATGAGCAGCGTTGATATGATCGTCGCTAAGAAACAGCCGTCGTAGTTCGGCAAGCTTTTTTCTGGCGCCGACGAAGTTAGTAGCGTTGCCAGACCATATTCGCGTGGGTCGACAACGCGTGAGAATAAAGCGCTTGAGTGCGTTTAAAAAGGCCTTCGTAGAGAGATCCATAACTAGCTCCATATGAACAGCCTTGGTAGCGAAGCATATAAAGATGCAGATGTAACACCTTATGGCCTGTCTGTTACGTGTTTCGTTCTTGTAGAAGAATGGCCCACAAAAGTCAACGCCTGTGACCATGAACGAGTACGATGTGCTAACTCGCTCCTCAGGAAGATCCGCCGAAAACCAATCGTGCATTTGCTTACAACACTTGAGCCAGTTTTTCGGCCTCCAATTGGCCAGTACTGCAAGCGGATGTTAGCGAGCAGTGCGCGAGGTCCAGCATGTAAATTCCGTATATGAAAATGCATAATAATTGCGTTGGTTACAGGATTACGTGAAAATGTAATTGGATGTTGAGCCTCAAAGTCTAGGTCCGAGTTCTTGAGTCGCCCGCCTACTCGAAGAAGTCCGTAGTCGTCGATGAATGGTGAAAGAGACGCAATGCAACTGGATGACTTCACGGCTTTGTCAGCTTGCAAAGCATTGAAGTCGTCCCAAAGACCAGCCATTTGAATTGTCCGCAAAAGTAATTTCGTCCCTTGTCGAATATAGTCAACGGTGAACCCAGACTGCCGGATGCGATGACGAAATTTGTAGATGTAGGCGAAAACGTGTTGCAGTCTTTTAAACGAGGTGGCGTATTTGCATTCGAGTGTGATGTCGGTGAACCGTGGTACGGAAAGTAGTACCTTCTTCAGGCAGCTGTTTTACAGTACCGCAAGTCGTTGGCCATTTACTTCGATCTTCAGTCAGGAACTCTGGACCATGGACCCAAAGCGATGATTCGATGAGTTCGCAGAGAGATGCGCGTCGACAAAATGTCAGTTGCATTAAGTTTGGTGGGGACGTAACGTCATTCCATACCTGCGGTTAACTCCTGTATAGCTGTTATAGGATTAGCCGCGAACATTTGGAACCTTGACGGCTCGTCGCGGATCCAGGATAAGGCAACTGCTGAATCGGATCAACAATAAAACGGGCATGTGAAAAGTTCCATTTTGGCTACCTCATGAATGAGTTGCGCTAGCAATGCGGCACCGCACAGCTCCAATTTAGGAATTTTAAGTCTTGAGAGGCGCCACACGAGACTTCGAGCAAAGTAGATGCACACGTCTTTCTTCATCATTGCCAGACACGACGTAGACATAAGCCCCGTAATCATCGACGCTGGCGTCGCTGAAACCATGAATCAAGTTTTTCTTTCCACAGCTGCTGGAGGAATATCTTTGCCTTGGAAATGATCGGACCAATTAGACCAAGCGGGTCGTATAAACGAGCAATCGTTGACAAACCGAGCGTTTACAATGCCTGGTTGATGTAATCGTAGGTAAAAATGCAAACAGCAAGCGATCAGACGAAAGATCCCAAGTAAGACCAAGCGCCTTGGTGATGCGCTTCAATCGTGGAACTTGAGGAGAGTTTCCGTATCCTCGACTGGTATACCTTGAAGAAGATCAGAGTTGTTAGAACACCACTTACGCAATTGGAAACGCCCTTTGGCTAACAGGCGTGTGATTTGATCCATGATCTCCCTGACTTCTTGAACGGAACTACCACCTGTAATGAGATCGTCGACATAGAAATCTCTTCGTAATGTTTCAGAGCCGGTAGGAAACAGCATCTGCTCGTCAAAAGCTACTTCGTGCATTGATCGCACCGACAATAATGCAGCTGGTCGAGTACCGTAGGTGACTGTATCGAGCCTAAAAACTTGGGCTTCTTGCTGCCGGGTATCGCGCCACAGGATGCACTGCAAGTAACTGTCCGGTTCCGATACCCTAACGCATCGATACATTTTGCAAATGTCGCCTGTCAATGCTACTAGGAAAGTTCGAAATCGCAACAATATATCGAAAAGCTTGGGCTGTATGGTAGGCCCATTCATGAGCACATCGTTGAGCGAATATCTGGACGATGAAGCTGCCGAACCTTCGAACACGACCCGGAGTTTGGTGGGGGTACTCTCTTCATTCAACACGCAGTGATGGGGCAAAAAATATTTGCATAGATTCCGTTTGTCTAAACTGACCAGCGACATGTGCCGTAACGTCAAGTATTCGTGAATAAATGCAGCATACTGGGCCTTTAATTGTGGTTGGCGCTCCAGCTTGCGCTCAAGATTCAAGAAACGACGAAATGCTTGTTGATAAGACTCACCCAATACGTCTATGTTGCATTTGGTTGGTAGCCGAACAGAATAGTCCCCAGTCTGTAATCGAACGAAGTTAGCCTTAAAATGCGCCTCACAATCAAGCTCTTCCTTCGTGTATTTGACGAGTGAAGAGCAGCAGCTCTCAATCTCCCAAAAGCGACGAACCAGCCGATAAAGTTGAAGATAAGACTCATTTTCGATGCCATATGAAGAAAGCGCGGCCAAAGTCGAAGCCGTTCGCGGCTGCGTGTCACCACCTGTAACCACCCACCCTAACCTGGTTTTCTGGAGTAGCGGCAGATTGGGCGCTAGCTTGATCTGTCCAACGCATAATAGTTCATAAAAAAGACTAGAACCGATAAGCATATCGATACGCTGAGATTTGTAAAAGCTTCGGTCGGCCAAGCGAATGTTAGATGGGATATTCCACGATGCGATGCTCAGAGTAAAGTTGGGTTGATTGCCTGTTATGCTAGGAGCCACCAGAGCTGTGATGCAAGCTGAGTACCCTGAGGTTTGAGAACGAAGATTTATGTTGACAGTGCAACCATCAGAGACGAACTGAGAATCCCCAAGACCCGATACAGAAGCAGATGACTTAGTTCTGCGAAACTGTAGTTGATGAGCAAGACGAGATGTGATGATGTGCAACTGCGACCCGGAGTCGAGCAGCGCACGACATGGTACCCATGTACCTGCATTGTTCTTGACGTTTACAACCGCAGTAGCCAGGAGCACAGCATCGTGACTGAGATTATGGGAAGCCATAGATGCAATCGGCGAAGGCGGAAGTGCAGCCAAGGTACGATGCGGCGGCGGTGTAGTAGGTTGCGACGACGATTGGCTATTCTGATCTGCAGATGCGATTGCTTGCCTTTTGAAGTTTTCAAAATGCAATAAGCTATGATGTTTGGCACCACATCCGCGGCACAAACAAGCATTGCACGATCTAAGCTGGTGACCTCTTCGGAGGCAATTTAAATATAAGGCAAGCCTTTTGGCTTCCTTGAGACGTAGTTGTGGCGTTAAGTCGCTAAAACGACTGCAGCTATATATAGCATGGTCCGTGTTGTCACAGAAAACACAACCATTGGATACGTTAGTAGATATGAAAGATTTTCTACTTGGGTTAGTAATTTTACTGATCTTGCCCACCTGAGAAATGCGTGTGTTCGCTGTTATGGAATGCTCAACGTTTTCAAGTTTTTGACACCGCTTCTCCAAGAAGGCCGTGAACTGCTCGCATGAAGGTATAACATCCAACGGTGCGGTTTCTTCCCACTTAGCCTGCGTCACACTGCCCACCTTTTGGAGAAGAGTGTGTACGATTATGCAAGCCGCTGTTTGCCCCAAATTGCCTATGGTCTGCTATGCGCGCAGATTTGCATTAACTTTGTCTGACAGCTCTCTTAATTTCACTGCTGACGAAGAGTCCATCCTTTTAAGCCCAAGAATCTCAGTGATGTGTGCCTGGAAAATAAGACGTTTATTGTTAAAACGTTTTTCGAGTAATTCTAAAGCCACAGTGTAGTTAGAGCTATTGATCTCCAACGAACGGATGGTGTCCAACGCTGCTCCCTTCAAGGACGATCGCAGATGCTGCAACTTCTCGACGTCCGTGAGATCAGGATCCTTACCGATGATGGTTGGAAACATAGAAAAGAAGTCGGTGTACTCTGTGTAATTACCGCTGAATATAGGCAACTTCAGCTCGGGCAAACGTGGCCGACTTTGCATGATGATTGTTTGGCCTTCTGAGGTTTGGTCATGGCGCATAATTGAACATGGTGGCGACTGGGATTGGCGCTTAATAATTTCGTGCCGGATGCGCGACCGTAATATAATGAGCAGCTCATCAAAACTGATGCGCAGCTGCCCCCCAATTTCATCGAAATCGAGTTCTTCAAGATTGTCATGAGCCGAGTTGAATGTCGCACAAATTAGATCAAGGCCTTCCAAGCGTACATTTAGCTCTGATTCGGTAAGTGAGCTTAAACGCTCTTCTTCAAGCCCCCGATCGATGGCTTGCGCCTGCATGAAAATCGATTGCACCTTGCGCTTGTAAAAAACCACCATGTTGTCAGGTGACAGCTGTGGAGCTTCTTTTGTTGCCATAGTCTTGATGTACAAATGCGCATAAACCGAACAATTTTGCTATACTTAAAGGAACAAAAATATCGCCTGATATTTGCAGCGGTACGTATTAATTAAAAAATTTACAGTTCCAATAATGCGCGATTTTTGCAACGGAAAACGAGTGCTATGACATCGAATGTATTTAACAGCTTAGCGGAATATTTTCCGAAATTTATGTACTCATATAGTTATGCACTTATGTACATTTGCGTGTGCAAACGGTGCACCTGTAAAGTCACTTCTGTATGTGCATATACACAAGACCGTTAGAGTCTCAAAAAACACGCGATGCTCGCAACGGCACATATATGTATACCGAGTATATGATTAGTACAGCCACTTATTTATGTACATATATATGCACAGCTTGAGTCCTCTATTAAAGTTTTTTACTGCTGTGTTTAGCGGCAACTAGTACGCGAATTACTTTGATTTGAAAAAAAATACGAAATTAACGACGATCACGTCGGGGTCACCAAAAAATGTGTAGCCACCGAGCTTTTTCGGAGGCTAATACTTTGCAAAGAATTTAACACGACCGAATTCGTTTGACAAATTATATGTTTATTATGGCAAAGACTGCAGGCGGGTTCGAATTATCCCGTGCGGTCAAGTAGGCGATTAAAAAACGACTAAAAATAAAAATTAATACAGCTGCCCACGCATAGGGCGAAAAACGAGCAAAGGGCAATGACTATGCATATGACATGTACTCATATAACTATATATGTGTGTATGTATATTAGCGAGATGAATTTTGGTTTCTCCTTGCTTCGCAGAGCAGGTTACAATATACACTATGTACATATGAATATTAATGTATGTATTTAGATGAGAGTTAGGGCATCGACTAAAGCTGACTACGTTGACTGCGCTGCTTGCATTTGTTTCGCTGTCGGCGGTGGCTGCGTAACCAAATACTAGTGTTATACATCAAATTGTTCGAAATCAATTAAGAAAACAATAATTTCTTGCGTGAATCATTTTCTTTGAATGCTGAAAGAGTTATAAGTAAAAAAACGGTAAAAATAATTGAGAAAACTTTCCTATGTGGCCGACGGTTAAAGGGACCGTGGGCTGAGGGAAGTGGGCGTGGCACCTTCCACTCTTTAATTTAGAAAGGGCATGAACTGCTATTTACAAAAATTCAACTCCCGAACTCCTAGGCCCCTTATAGGTCCATAGGGCTCCCTTACTTGCGTTTCGCTTGTTAAGGATTATAAAGCGCGGTATTTTCACGCAGAACCTTCTTTCGAGTAGGTGGCCTTCGTAACCCTTCTCAGTAGAATTCCGACTATCCCCGCCACAGTATTTTCGCGCATAACCCTCTTCCGTGTAGTGTTTGTACTACTTTTGTAAGACTTTTTTAAGGGAAACAACGCAGATTTTTTTGTTAAATTAGTTAACATTAAATAATAAAGTACTTTTAAACAAAAGTGTGATCACTTAGAAACGAGTGTATGCGAAACACATTAATTTCGGTCTACCAATTCCGACGCAATAAGCGAAGTAAAAGCCGCTGTATAGGCAAACCAGCCCAAACGATTTCTTATTACAAAATATTTTTTGATATCAAATTTTATTAATTAATTAATTAAAAATTTTTGTATCCGTATCATGTTTTTGACTTTCTTTTTTTTTTTGCTACTGTGTTACGTTTACGTCCAATCATACTTACGTTTATCGAACATTTTAAAAAAGATTTAAATTAGTTTTTTGGTTCGTACCACCAAGAAAATGGATTCCCTGATGCAATTAGGAATTCTGTGTGTTTACAGCCTTCTAAAAAGTTCTTTGTATACTCATTTCAAGACAAAAAAAAAGTATAAACCCTTCATTTTGAGTGTCATTTTAAGGGATAAGGTAATTTTTTTTTATCCATCGATAGTATTTTTTCCGAAGTCTCTATTCCAAAAGCTTTAAAAACCCGTTCTGATTATTTCGCTATCTGTTCTCGTTCTCGAGATATTAAATTTTGTCAAAGAAAAAATGTAATGTTGCACCCTGTGCGGCATTTATTAGTCATATATTTTTCTGTTTTATTGGAATAAATACTTAGCATTTTCAAATTATTATACTGAGAATGTTATCAACCGATCACGCTTGATTCCAACCTGTTATGTTGTAGTTTGTCAGTGTGCTATCAAAAAAAGGGAAAATTTTAAGCCATTCACGCAAAGACATATGCAGACGATATTTGTTATATTTTTGAACGCACTCAGCTGAAAAAGGTCTTATTTTATTTTCCAATATGTAGTTAATGTGCATATAATTAAATAAGAACAATTTAGTAAACGCTGAAAGTGGAAAATGGAAAAGAACTAAAAATATTGCCTTTTTGATAATAACGAGAGACAGATTTCAAATTGTTACAGTTTATTTCCAATAAGGAGCACATCTTTTTCTCAACACCTCATTAATTTTCCAATATTTCAGTTACTATTAGCCATGATTTTTGAATGTCTCTGTTTGGCGCTGAAAAAGTTATACTCAAAGAAAGTACCGAAGGTACCTAGAGTGACACGTCAATATTGTTATTTTAATGACTTTGATTGTTTATAAAAATTTTACCATATGCATGTAACAATATTTGAGTACTCACCATGATAAATTTCATCATTATGTCCATTGGAAGCATTTTCTTGCACATGCAGTTTATCCACTGCAACAAAGATTAATTAAGAAATTTTTTGATTAGGAAATACTGAAGTAAGTGGCTTTCTAAAAGACTTATAAAATATATATTTGAACTGTTGCAAAACAAAAAAAGTAGTTTTATTTTGTAGATTAAAAACTGATAAACATATACTGTGAATCAAAAAAAAAGTTGTACACCAAACGCTTCCACATTCTAAGTAGGCATTTAAGCTTTTAAGTTAAAACCAAAAGTAATTAGAAGATTAATCCATTCACTTTTCATCAACAATTAAAATTTATCTCAATTAATTAAGTTAAATACGAAAATCTCTACCAACCTAATGTTAGTTAATCTACCATACCAAAAAAAAACATGTACACTACTTTGGCAACACTATAGACGCTTTAATCGAAGGAGTCCCGTTATTTTTTGTAAACTGTCAATGTTCATCTTCTTCTTTATTGGCGCTGTAACCGCCTAAGCGATTTTGGCCGAGTCCAAAACAGCACGCCAGTCATTTCTCTTCTGTGCCAACTGACGCCAATTGGAAATGCCTAGTGAAGCCAAGTCCTTCTCCACCTGGTCTTTCCAACGCAGAGGAGGCCTTCCTCTTCCTCTATTACCAGCATCGCGACCCGCGTTGAATACTTTCAGAGCAGGAGCATTTCTGTCCATTCGAACGACATGACCTAGCCAGCGGAGCCGCTGTATCTTAATTCGCTGCACTATGTCTACATCGTTCTAAAGCTCATACAGCTCATCGTTAAATCGACTGCATTACTCGCCATTGCCAACGCGCAAAGGCCCGTAAATCTTTCGAAGAATCTTTCTCTCGGATACTCCAAGAGCCGCTTCATCAGATGTTTTCATTGTCCATGCCTCCGCGCCATACACCAGCACAGGCAAGATGAGTGACTTATAGAGTGTGATTTTTGTGCGACGAGAGAGGACTTTACTTCTCAATTGCCTACTCAGTCCAAAGTAGCACTTGTTGGCAAGAGTGATTCTCCGTTGGATTTCAAGGCTGACACTATTATTGGTGTTAATGCTGGTTCCCAGATAAACGAAGTTGTCTACTTTTTCAAACTTGTCAACAGTGACGTGGGTGCCAAGACGCGTATGCTCTGACTGTTT
>JAPVRG010296698.1:0-14995 GCA_029783565.1 Rhagoletis cerasi
AACGATGAGCTGTACGAGCTTTACAACGACATGGACATTGTGCAGCGAATTAAAGTACAGCGGCTCCGCTGGCTTGGTCATGTCGTTCGAATGGATACAGACGCTCCAGCACTGAAAGTATTCGACTCGAAACCCGCTGGTGGTAGCAGGGGAAGAGGAAGGCCTCCTCTGCGTTGGAAAGACCAGGTGGAGAAGGACTTGGCTTCACTTGGCATTTCCAATTGGCGTCAGTTGGCACAGGAGCGAAACAACTGGCGTGCTTTGTTGGACTCGGCCAAAATCGCTTAAGCGGTTTCAGCGCCAAACAAGAAGAAGAAGAAGAAGAAAGATAAAGATGAAAAGTTAAATATAAAGATAAACCAAAAGATCAAAATAAAGATGTATGATTTTATGAAATTTTGATTTATGTTATGTCATGCCAGGTCATGTTATGTAATGTTATGTTATCACGTCACATTGCATTAACTGATATTTCGCAACAATTAGGCTTGAGGCGCAAT
This sequence comes from Rhagoletis cerasi, assembly GCA_029783565.1. NCBI lineage: Eukaryota > Metazoa > Arthropoda > Insecta > Diptera > Tephritidae > Rhagoletis > Rhagoletis cerasi. The sequence continues at coordinate 501 of JAPVRG010296698.1, forward strand.
AGGTCACAAATTCGCTCATCTACGTAAAATAAAATAAAATAAAATAAAATTAAATTAAATTAAATTAATTAAAATAAAATAAAATCAAACGAAATAAAATCAAGTAAAATAAAATGAAATGAAATGAAATAAAATAAAATATAATAATAAATTAAGTAATATAACAAAAAATTTTTTGTTTGTTTGATTGTAAATTAAAAAAATAAAAACAAGAGACAAAAATGAAATAAAGTGAACCAAAATAAACAAGAATATAATTTAATCTTATATAAGGATGATGACCGTTGTGGTGTTTGAATTTCAACCACTGGGCGAACTCTAATTCTTATAATCCAACAAGACGTCAGTTACCTATTTTACTTAAAAATGGTTTGCCCTCACACGATGCATATTGGTTTTATTCTCTCCATCACCTAAATACATACGTATGGATCTGTGACCACAATCCCATGTCTTTTAATTTTTCGCACCACTACAAACAATATGGGCCAGCAGCTAATCAAAAGTTGCGAAAGTTGCCCGAAATAAAGTTCCGAAATTCATTGAATGGACTAGACCATCTGACTATATGTACAGATACTCAAACTTTAAAACTGAGATACACATATTTCATTATAAGCAAAATTTGTTGCTTCAAATTCACTCCAAATATCAATATTTAACAATTTGGCTGCAATAGTTACTTAAATATGGCGGTTTTCGCATTTTCCAAAAATACCGTTTTATGGAAGGCAGATGCAGTTTTAATCCATTTTCAGTACCACCCAGCCTGGACAAAGAGTAATCAAAGTAAGGAGTTTCATGTTTCTTTGCGAAATCTCATTTAGTTTCAGAGGAAACGATTTTTGACCGTTGCTCCGTACAAGTCCAACAACTGTGCCAAAGTACTTTTTTTCATTGTATGGCATATTTCGCTTATCAAGCTCACGCCAAACTTTTTTGCACTTTAGAGACCTGTTGTATATGAATTCAAATACGGTCTAAATTGATTATGTGACTACTCCACGATACGAAAACTCATTAATTCGAAAGTTATTCTCATAACATTGACTATTCTGTAATTTTAGTTAGTTGCAATTCCGTAGCCCAAATGTAACTTATACTTTTCACACGTTATCTTAACAGCTAAAAACGCATTGGGTGTGCGTTATTACTTAAGATTATTGAGCTTCGACTTTACGCGTAATATATAAAATTGCATATGTAGGTATGTATGTGGCACATTCATGCATTCGTAACAATTTCAAATGCAACTATTACCGCAAAAATGTACTTGCATGCTGCCTTTTTGTTATACCAACTTTGCAAATTAGTGTATTCAACAAATGTAAATTTACTTACTCGCGGGGAATCCACTCATCTGCTATTAAGAGAAATGGTAAAGTGCTTAGCAAAGCACTGTGTTGCTAGTTAGCTGCAAATGGTTTTTACATGTGCATATGTACATACACATTTTTACCTTGACATAAAAAAGCCTTATCTTAAATTTTTATTTCTTCACGCAGTAATTTTAAATTTTATAAAAAGTTAAGTTTTTTATTATTCAAACATTTGTTGAGCTCAAGGCCGGGTTGAAATAAAACACATTTCATAAACTTTTGTTGTGTTTATTTGTCAATATTTCGACTTCAGTCTGAAGTCATCATCAGGACTGCAAAAAACATTATTAATTACAAAAAATAAATAAAGGTAAGTTCTATAGTAGAGAATTTCTTTCAAATGCGCTATGTATTGAATGAAGAAAGTGTTTAATTTTAGAATGTAATAATTGCTTTTAAATTCTACTAAATAGATGGTTAGTGAGTAATCTGCTTACTTTTTTACAAAGCTGGAATATGGAAAACATGAGTTAAGGCTTTTCTATATTAAGTAACGATATGTACATGCTTTTGTATGTGCTTGTATGCGCCAGTGTATCTTTCGAGTAATTTCGTGGCATTCGCAGTGCATTATATCACGTTTTGTCTAGCGTTGCCAGCTTTTTGTAGAATTAAATGAGTTGGAAATGTAATTATTGTTCATTGTTTAGGGAAAAATTTGTTGCTGTGGTAACGCTTTTAGAATTGAAATTTAATGCTTCGAAGCGTAAGCATTCACTTATGCACAAATGTGGGTAGAACGAGTAGAACGAGTAGACGTGGAAGATGTAATAGGGGTGAAGGTAATTAATTCGCATTACTTATTTTAATTGAATCTAGGCACTATTTGTTAATTTTTAAATATTTCCTTACATTTTTTTCACTCAGCCTAGTTGAATATAGTTTTGTTTCAGAATTTAAAATCACTTATATTTTCACGAATACCGTTAAGTTTACTTTAGCTAGGGTGTCGCTTTTATAGACCTTATGGAGAATTTTACTGAAGCTTTGTTTAGCCTTTTTGTGGCTCAACGCTGGATTGTCTAGGCTTTCATAATTGAGAAGCAAGTCTAGCTAACAGCTACTGAACATGCGAAATGCTGGATATCCTTATGAAAATTCACTTCCCCTGGTGCTCTGACAGCACCTCGAATGCTTCGCCCGGTCTTAAGACCTAAGATATAGTAAGATACATATGGTAGGGGTGGAATGAGCTTAACTCATATCTCATACTAGTGGACAGGGCTGCTTATTTGAAACGAAAAGTTTTAGGCCCATAAATTTCACCCCAATTCTTCTAAGAACCCAACAGATGCTCATATTTAGATGAATGTATTTTGAGCGGAATACACAAAAAATAACAATCTCTCTTCGAACCAACATGCATAATCTAAGGTCAAACCCGTGAAGTTTCTCCTTAGGGTGGGTGTACAACTGGGACTGGTAAACTTTGTTAAGCTCCTTCTTGAAAATAAAACTATTCTTTCAGAACCGGGTGAGGGGTTCTTATCTAAACATGTGAGCAGATGCACTTCCCAAGGGGGCATTCTCTCTCCCCTGTTAAAGAATCTGACCGTTAACGGCCTACTTTTAAATTCAAAGAGCACTGGCTGTCAAGTCATAGCTTATGCTGGCCACATAGTAATCGTAGCAACGGCTAAATATCTGCAAGTCCTGAGAGAGTTATTACAAAATGCGCTTAGTCTGCTAAACTTCTGAACTAATAAATGTGGACTCAGCAGCAATCCTACCAAACCGAGATGGTACTACTCACGAGGAAATACAAAATTCCTCTATTCAAATCTCCCTCATTAAAGGGAGTAGCACCTACTCTCTCAATTGGATAAGGCCACATATGGTGCACAATAGTGATAAGACCCATTCTTTTCTACGAAGTCACCGTCTGGTGGCCGGCGTTGAACAAGGTTTTGTCAAATGCCAAGATGGAACGGTACAGCAGGCGGCTGCCATGCGTGATACGCTTTGAATTTTTTAATTTTCCACCTCAGATTCGGGCACACAAAGTTTCTGGAAACTCTGCGAATAATCTACGGAAACTAGACCATGCCACTCCTCTACTCTGTTTAGACAACAAAGGGAAAGTGCTACAGACCTAGACTCAGGGTCGACATTTTACAGGCAGAGCTAAACAGCATAATGGAGGCCGCTGGGTGGCTCGTAGCTTTCGGCCCTTTAGAACGGCCCACTATGATTCCTGAGCGGAAAAAAGTCAAAGACAACAAAACTTAAAAACAAATTTTTTTTAAGATTCTGAATATGAATCCAATTTCTTTGTATGCTATATTCTGTTCAGGAAAATCGGATAATTTGTTCTATTGTTAGTACTGGATATTTTTGAATAATTTTAATGGAAGTTTGATCATATGTTCTTACGCTATGTGAATAATTATAAGTCCTCCGGTTACCATATTCTTTATGAAACTCAAGAAAGTTAAACAAAAGAAAATTTAGGGGACTGCCAAGAGTTAAGAGGCCTACAAAAAAAGATCCACACTTATCCAAACGGAGCACTATATTTCAATTTTACATACAGTCTTTACAACTAGATAGAAGTAAAATCAGCAGCTTAAAGCTGCCTATTCGACTGCTTCAGGACGAGTAACGAGTTTCAAGTGTATCCGGTGAATTAAAAAAAAAATCGTCCGCCATATTGGATCCGTTATTTTGGATTTCTTTGATCTAAATTAAAATTCGCAGAATGCTGAATTTTACATATTGAACGACTATAAAATGTAATTTATCAGATTTTTTTTTTTAATTTTGGGCAGCTATTTTTTCGGCCATTTCGATTTTCCAATTATTCCTTTATTCGTATTAAGCGGTCCATGAGGTTTTATTATACCAATTTTCAGCTTAATTGGGCTAACCGTTTACAAGATATTGAATTTTTTCCGCTTATCGTTGATTTGGAACTACTGTGCGGCCTAGCTCTTTGTATTCTGACAATCATGTCGCTATTAAATCTCTAAAATCCAACGGAATATCTACCAAATTAGCCATAGAGTACAGAAGGAGTCTCTACATGCTGGCATCTAAATGCAGAGCAGAGGTAAATACATTCTTGGCAACTGATGGCCGACGAGCTGACAAGGAAATGGATGGAAATGTCGGTGGTCAATTCTGCCCAAGAAGCGGACATACCTCTTCCCAAGGCGCATCTATACAAGGTGGTGTTACTAGAGCAGCTGATTTGATATTTTTGTCTTTACACTAGTACAGTGGAATGTCATCCAAGACGAAATGGCGTAACTCTAGGATGTCAACAAAACGAAATGACGAAAATTATCTCCCATTTTCTTTTGTTTCGAAATCCTTACTTACCAAAAAGCAATAACAAAATACACGGGATTTGTACTTATATGCAATTTCTACCACCTTGTATGAATGCGCCTTGCCTTTAACCTCCTGTAAACTCATATTAAAGATTGAACTCATCGAGGAGGTAAATGCCAGGTGGACCGTGGAACCCACCTGTCAGACTGCGAAAAGTTGGCTTGAAGCGATCTAAAGCTCTTATGCGGCTTGACCGCTCCTCTCTCAGATTAATAGCCGGCGTAATAACCGGACACTGCCTTATGGCCACGCATGGAAAGAGGTTGGGATGCCCAGCCAACAATTCTTGCCGAAGCTGCAGAGACAAGGAAAAGATGGAAAGAGCATCGAATTCTACCTCTGCCACTATCCTGCCCTGGCTAACACGGGTAACCAATTCGTCAGCATCGATGTGCAGAGATAAACCTACTTAGAGGTTACCATAACGTGAGAATGTTAATCCTTAGCGATAGCCAGACAGCACTTACGGCATTATCATCATTTGGGGTTAAATCATCTTTAGTCCTTGAGTGCATTGAAAACCTTAACACCCTTGCAGATCTGAATAACGTTCAGCTACTGTGGGTGCCAGGGCACAAGGGCATACAGGGGAATGAGATAGCGGACAGCCTAGCCAGAACAGCGGCAGCCTCGCCTTCGTTAGGTCCCAAACCGTTTCCTTGAGATAGGCCCCAACACTATTAGGGAGGAACTCAGGAAAGAAACATCAAATAGAAGGGTACAACACTGGCACAGCACAACAGCGCTTCGCCAGGCTAAAAGCCTACTGGAGGGGGGTATAATCTAAAAAGATATAAACTATTAATTAACCTCCCCAAAAACAAACTCAGAATAATTAAAGGTATCCTCACTGGGCATTGCAGATTGAGCGCACATCGACAGAAGCTAGGAATCTGGTCGACCGACCTCTGTCGCTTCTGTGACTCAGCCAAGGAGACACCACTTTACTTTCTTTTAGTGTGTGATGCCGTAGCGAGGCGACGAAACAACATCATAGGCTCAATGTGGCCAGAGAAAGATCACATACACGCCTCACCTCCAAAGGCCCTGCTGAATTTCCTGGGGTCCATGGGATTGGAGGACGCGTTGTGATGAGACCCATTGGGTCGCGGTGCATACCCCCTTATAACATCTAACATCTAATTCGTCAGCAAGTACTTTTTAGATTGTTTACCTGACTAAACTCAGCGAACATTCTCGATCCTTTGCACGGCTCTGGCACAGTAACATTCACTCTAACCTAACCTGCTTGTTGCTGGGTGCGTTTGCTCTGTGTTTACCACTCTTAGTTTATGTGTGCATATGCTTGAACTGAAGTATTAGAGCATCTCTCAGATTTCCTCTCAGTTCGATGATATTATCTATATCCAAGCGATATGAAAATTTGGATTTATTGACCTTACCCACCGAATGTGCTTTATTTTGCAACTTGATAAAGCCTTTATTAAAGACCTCATATCCTTGTTCGGTGAGGTGGCCAGACGAAAAGAATTTGCGAAGCGGTACAATGGTCTTTATTGGCAATATTATAGGGATATGCTCTGATTAAGTCATTAGCCCTATGGCAGGCCATCCAGCTGGATCTATGTATACCCGTAATAAGCAAGGAGAGCCGGGTGGTGTCGTTTTACGGTTTCTACAAAAGCAGAAATTCACTGTACGCGGTTTCATAAACACTCCTTCGCCTCTTGAAGAGCCTTACGGCGATCCTTGGTAAAGGTTTTATGACTCCTTGCGACTAAGGGAGGGAATATTTGGTTGTCATTTTTGGTGATAAGGATAGATAAGTACGGGTCGACAATTTGAGATGTTTTGCAAGTGCAATTCGATAATCCTTAAAAAAGCGCCAGTGACTTCATTAGTTCTCTTACTAAAAATCATTGATTGAAATCTATCGCTCTAAAAACAGTACGAGTCTAAGAGACAGACACTAGAGAAACAATAAGGCAAAGTTCTACATTATCTTCTTTTTCTCTTCCTAATGAAATCACATATTTTGAAAAGCCTTCGGTAGCTCTTTGGGGAAATCAGCGAGGGGGAAAAGATGACACGCATGCGATGTCGTTTTCCGACTGTTTGTGGTAAATACTCTAAGTAAAAGTATTTTAAAGCAAATGAATGTATGCACATGTGATGGATGGTGGATGCAGCGGTGGATCGCGATAGTTGACTGTAGTTGGGCGAAGACCGTATTTTAATAAACTAAACAACAACAGGAATTACTAGTAAATTATTATGCCGCAAGCACAGTCATAAATATATTAACACCCACATACGCGTTAAACACCCGCAGATGAGGAAAACTAAATGGGAACGTGAACTTATGCAATGCAGGTCATGCCGGCACGCTGACACTAAGCAGAGCATCTCTCCAGTCAATACAAGCATGCAACGGAATATTATTCCGCATCCGCATCCGCATCACCTGGAGTACTAAGCCAACAGTAGAAGCGAAGTGACATGACAAGTGGGAGCCCAAGACAACAACCAAAGTTCATATTTACAAGTCAGCGCTAAAGCGGCAGCCACAAATTAAGGTAAAATAAGCAGCAAGCAAGAAGGTGCACATCATAAGCGACAAATGTAGCAGCAGTAATGGAGCCAGCGAAGCAAATTGTGGCACAAGTTATATGCGGCAGCAAAGGTTAAAGAGCCAAAGTTGCAGTAACGAGACAGGAACTATCGCTAAAAATTATCACACAAGTCAAGAAGTAAGCGAATGCAAGTACACAAATACGAAACTACATACATATGTGAATATTTTGTGGCATTTACGAGGTTCACCAGTGACGCCTTTTCTCTATCCTTCTTGCCATTTCGCTTTTAAACTTACAACTCAACTTCTGTGCTGCGCACGTATAAATGCATGTGTGGATGTGTGTGTTTTTTGATTAAAATTAAGTCACATTTCACAGGCGTAGATGTAGATGAAAATTGAATATAGACGCCGCCAGGGAATGACTTCATTTGTGTGTGGCATAAATTTTACTTGCATAAACCCCGCAACAAAATGATACGGTCCACCGGTTTGGGCTGGTTTTCCCCTTTGAAACAAAAACGATATAAATCCAATTTCAAACTTTGTACAAAAATTAAAAAAAATCAACAAAGTTTCATCAAAATTTTAGAGTTTTTTTCAGAATTTTTAGAAAAGTTTTTAGTATGCAGTTTTAAGGCCCAGTCAATTCTAGTATAAAAAGGTGCAAGTTTAAAGTGGCTGCAAAACACGGTCGTTTTTTGACAATTTGTTTGACGGTTTTACTCATTTTCTTCCATACAAAATAAAATGCGAACATTCTTTTTATGGAAGAACATGCGCAATACCGTCAACAAAAAAATTCACAAATCACTGGAACTTACACTTCATTCTCTTAAAATTGAATGGGCTATAAAACTGCATACCCAAAATAAAAATTCTGAAAAAACGGTGAAATTTTAAGGGGGCTTTGTTCATTTTTTTTTTAATTTTTGCCAACATTTTTAAATTAGGATTTATACGGTTTTTATTAGACAATGAGCTATACTTTTACAAAAGTTAATTCAAATTAATTTGAAAAACAATAAATAGCCAAAACCGGGTGACCTTATCATCTTGTCGCTGGGTGTATGTTGCACCCGCACACATATACGCTCATGCACATCTATTCACGTACGCATTTAGTTAAGGAGATCATTGCCGTGACGTAAGTTTCCTGCTTCAGCCGCAAACGTTTCTACTGTCAATGCATTTCTTAACTTAAGTCGTTAAGTGGCACGTGCATCTGTTCGGCGGGGGCCAAAAGCGCAGAAATTTACAATCTTCAGGGTTGAACTACGTAAAGTTGGTTAAAACACTGATCAAATCAGTTTATTAAGTTTCTCTGCCTGCAAAAAAATATATTCTTTGGGTTTTGAAATTTGGTTGAATCGCTTAGTGCATTTTATCCTTCGCTTGGTCTTCAGACTGACATTGTGGGTGCTGTTGAGGCTGGATGTTAAATGGGTAAAGTCTTTCACTACTTTGAAATTGTAATTGCCAACAGTGACATGTGCCCCGATACGCGAAGACTCTTTGTTTCTTACCAGGAGGTATTTTGTCTTGTCACCGTTCATCACTAGACCAAACTCTTTCGCTTCTTTTTTAACCTGGAAAATGTTGCACTGATTTTCCTTTATCCCATGTCGATGTGTCATACTACCAAAAGCGGTTTTGAAATCGAGGAAATAGTGGAAGGCGTCAATTTGCTTGTCTACGTTATTTTCCAAGATTTGACGAACTGTAAAAACTTGGTTAATAGTAGGCTCTCTATGTCTTAAGCCACATTGATAAGCTCTAATTTGTTGGTTCATGGAAGGTTCCATTCTTTCAGACCGAGCGGTGATTGGCGCAAACATCGGGATAGCCCTTCCTGTGGGTTGTGCAAAATACATTGAGAATCCAATCTTCAGGCAGCGACTTATTTATCAGACCAACTTAACAGCTGATACATGTACTCAACCAGCTCTTTGCCGCCAACTTTGAACAGCTCAACCGATATACCATCGCAACCTCGTATTGGTGTGTGAATGGACGTGATTTCCCTCCATGCCTGTGCAGGGGCAGCCCGATCTTGAACCCATTTGATTGCTACCTTATTTTCTTACAGAATTTCCGAGCCGCAGCAGCCGCGTGGCTCTCTTTGTCATACCAGTTATTTTTGCATGGTTGGTAGTAATCAACAACCTCATCCGCAGCGATACGATGTTGCTTGATTAGGCATCTTTGTAACGTCCGAGTCGATATGGGCATAACTGATACTTCCAGTCCTTCTTTTGATGTACTTAGATGCTGTGAGAGTGTAAACCAAAAAATTTATTGTTACCTTAAAATACCTAACTCTGAGGCCGTCACCGCATGGTAAGCGATATAATTGAGCTCCGTAAGCTTTTGTTTAACCACCCAAGACTCCTGGATTAGAGTTAGTCGCAGGGGTAAATTTCTACCACACTCGACATACTCTGACACATTAACATCCTCGTTCTTCAATGTTTCTGTGTGGCTTCTCATCTCTCTATACAGTCACAAAGTCAGCACCGGTTCCTTGAGATCGACTATTTATAAAACATCACCGACTTCTCGTCATTATAGTATACTAGTTTTATTCGTCGTTGGTGCAGATCGCTGTCCCTGACTATAGTTGCGAGACCAAGATACCTTTTAAGAACATCCTTTTACAATTTCTAGAGGCTTACAAGGACGTACATCCAGTTATCCGCCGTCAGGTTTCCGTCTGGGTGCGCTTTGACTAGGATTACCAGAGTTACATACTTAGGAATATCGCTGAAGGCAGTGCAAGTCCTTTGAGGGTTATCCGAGGCGATATTTTAAGAGCATCTGAGGCTTTTGGTTTCCTTATTGGCGTTGTTCGCCAAACGCTGCCTTCAGAGTTCGTATCTCTCGCGGGTACAGTTTTTGGTAGGGATGCCTTTAGGTTTTATGTTGACTGATGCCTGTGCCGGCTAGCGGGCATGCCCTTCAGCTCCTTATCTCATGTTGTCCGCAATCTTCAACTTCTAGCTAGTTGTTTGTTCTCATTGAGCAAATAGGAGTTTAGACAAGTTGTGGGAAAAGTAATAGTGTTGTGAAATGTTTATCGAAGTTTTAGTTTGGATTAAACCGAACGTTGTATATCAGTTTTAAGTGCGAGTAAATACTTATATACTGGCTGTCATTTTTCGTGATTAACAAATTTAAATGAAATTTATTTTCCAAACTTGGTAGATATTAAATAAGACGATTCAACAAAACTTGGACGAGTTCGATTCGAAAACGGGACCTCATCTTATAGATTTTTTGGTGCTGATTTTAAATCCGTTTACGGGATTTTCTAGTATGTCCAATTTTTGAGAAAAGTGTCAAAAGATGGCAAAAATGGTAAAAATCACAAATTAAAAAAAATTAATTTGGACGTGATTTTCGGCAGAAAAAAACGCGTATTAAATAAAATCCAATTTTTCTAATGGATTTCTCCTCATGTCGATGAGTTGAGTAGAAATTAGTGAAAAAATCCCGAAAAATTCAAAAAATGTTTGATTGAATAAAATGATTGACTGCGATAAATTGGAATTTTGATAACATAACCTAGAAAACAGGTTAAAAGTTTGACAGAGAATTGGCTTAAGATTTGACCGTCGTGTCATTTCGTAGAATTCTTATACTTCTGTCAAACTGGCTTTCACGATTGAGCGTCATTGCGTGACTTGTACAATTTGCGAATTCGCAATACCAAATGACTTGAAGTCGGAGAGAAGATAAGAAAACACTATTCTTTCTACAAACTTTTTAACCCACAAACATTTTTTTTAATAATTTTTTCTGCTTTTGGTAAAATAATTTTTTTCCAATAGATTTTTTTTTTTTTTGATATTTTTTCTATGAGAAAATTTCCAGAAAAAAAGTTCTAAAAAATGTTTTTCATAAAGTTTACTCTTTTTCCAAGAAATTCTTTTTTTCTGAAGAATTTTTTCAGTGTTATTATATTTGCTCAGTTTTTTTTTAAAGTGGGATTTTCTAAAAATAATTTTTTTTTTGATATTTTTTCTATCAGAAAATTTACAGAAAAAAAGTTAGAAAAAATGTTTTTCATAAAATTTACTCCTTTTTCCAAAAAAAAATTTTTTTTCGGAAGAATTTTTTTCAGTGTAATTATTTTTTCTTAGTTTTTTTAAGTGAGATTTTCTAAAAAATTTTATATTTGTTTTTCTCTAAAATTTATTAGTTTCAATTTTTTTCTAAAAGTATTTTTTTTCTAATTTGTGGTAAATTTTTCTGGTTAGGGTAAAAATATTTATTTCTAAAATTTTATGATAAAAATAGATAAATTAAAATTAGGCAAATTATAAAAACACACACATAGTTTTCTTATGAATGGAAAAAATTCCTCGGGAATGCTGAAATGGTCAAGGCATTAAAATGTGTCCGAATCCTACTCAATGATGTTCCCAATAGTTTAAATGAAATTTTATATATAAATTATTTATTTTACAAGTTAAATCTTTTTGCATAAATATTCATTTGAAGTATGTTAGCCTTATTCGACATATAATTGTAATTTCTTTGAAATGAATGAAGTCCAAAAATTCTGGCAAAATCTACCAAATGGAAAACGAACCTGCCAATCTACCAAATTAAAATTTAGAAAAATATTCTAACAAATTTGGTAGAATTATACCAAATGAGGCCAACACTGGTATTGAGAGACACATCTGTTTATATACAATTCAAATTATGTAGCTATAGAAGGAGTTGCGTCCTAAACCGCTTGACTGATCATAACCAAACTTGGCCCACCTACTGAGAAAATCCTAGAGATGATCTTGGGCCAAAAATAATTTTGATATATAAAGGGGGCGTGGCACCTCCCGTACAAACGGAATTTTTTATGTTTCGTATCTCTGGAAGTATGTGTGGTAGAGTATTGGAACATGGTGGGAAGATATACGAAATTAAAAAGGGGCGTGGCACCTCTCGTACAAATTGAAATTTTCAAACTGTGTATCTCTGGAAGAGTTTGTGGTAGAGTACTAGAAATTGGTGGATGGATATGTATATTAAATACATTCTATACTCATGGAGTGGAGTGATTTGAGAAGGGGGCTGTGGCGCCTCCCATACATACTGAAACTTTCATAATGCATAGCTTGTAAAATGTTCCGTGGGCTCTACCATACCCCTGAAGTTTTCATACAGAAAATCTCTGGAGGGATTGGTATCTTTCATATTACTATAACAAAGTCTACCGTGCAGTGCAGACAAGATTATATAATGCCATAACTTTAAACGCCCTAAATACCTTAACTCGCTTAAAAAGCTTTATAGCTTTAGTCAAATGGGAGCAGAAATATAATATTATATATTTAAATTATTTTGGTGAAAAACGTGAGGTGAAACCCGCGGGCATAGGCTAGTATTGAAATATAAGTTTGCCGTGACAAGCCGATATTCTAAATTTTATAAAAAATTAATTCCCTCTTAAAAGTGTTTGTACCGAGTTACTAAAATGAAAAAAGTTAAACTTAATTAAATTATAGTGCCGAAAGCCGTCCCAACCTTTTGACCTGTTTAAGTAGATGGTACCTAATAGGATTGAAAAAAATAATTGACAGACTTACTCAATATTATCAACTTAAACTTATGTCTGAAAATCCATTTCGTCAATTAAATCCCTGCCCTATGTATGCAAACAATTTTTCTCTCTGTAGTTCCCACTAGCAAATATATTTATTTGGTTGCATGCAATGTCTCAACTCTGCCACGGCCGCCTGTGCATTTGTTAGTTGCACACTTCAATTGCGCACTGTGGTTGGTGCTCTGTGCCGAAGCTTCTTATGGTTTCTCAACATGAAGCGTTGCTAAGCTCTCAACTATTTATGCTATTTAACTATTTATGTGGAAGTGTGAGCTGATGTACCATTGAATCTTAGTTTAAAAGCTTTGCCTGTCTGTATGTCAATATGTTAGCTTAGGCCCCCTTCTACGTAGTGTAAACAAACTTGCAAAGCATGTTGAGAGGCGGAGGCGTGCAATACAAATCCCACAACTGCATTTAGCATTTCATGAAGCATGCACAATCTTCATTTATCCAGCATGCCGTTCGAAGGAGCGTTGAGTAAGGAAAGTTTATGTATATCTTGCGCTTTCAAAATAATTTTGCGATTTTGCTGATTCCTAGTTCATTTCCATTGCTATTTTATCTAACGTTTTTTTTCTTTTTCCTAGAAGTTGCATTGTACACTTTTCAATCTTCACTAGTACTATCAAAAACAACGAGCTTTGCAATTTCCACTTCTGACCTAACGTTTAACTTTTTTAAACCCCAATAAATTTGTTGCTACTAATCGTTACCTTTTGTTTGTACAAAAGTAGGTAAATTATTTACTAAGGGCCTTATAGAATTTAAAAACATCTGCTACATCAATAAATTAGTTTCACCGGTTATTAAATACCAGGTTTTTGAAGAAATTCCAAACTTAAGAACTTTAATTTTTACAAAGTTTAATATCCACTGTGTAAAGGCACAAAAATTTTAGATGGGGCCTTTCCATATTAAGATAACGACATGTATGCATGTAGTATAATTTTCTTCAGACTTATATAAAACGCAAATGTATGTAAGTATTATTCACAGTAGATGAAGAAGTGCCATCACACCTACAGCAAACTGAAATATGAAATGGAAGGTGAAAAGTAGTTTGCAAGAAGGCGAACATTATTGGTGCCACTGTATTTTGTTGTGTTTCTGGCGCTTGTCGGCTTGACTTATGTAGCTTGACTACGTGGTGGCGCTAATTTGTTCAGGGTTGTTAAGTCATTCAGGAAACTAAACTCACATTTGCAGCTCATTTTGCGAAAGTGAAGAATAGGCACTAACATTTTCTCCCATGCACAAGCACACACAAAACTTACAAGTAATGACTGAGAGCCCATCTACAAATATTATGCTCTGCATTTCAATCAACAATTCATCCTCTTCTTTAGTTGTGTAAAATTATCACACTCTCTTACGGCAGTCTCTACATATTTGGTAATAAATTTATATGCAGTTGTTGTAACGCATAGTAGATTCTGGAGTGAACAAAGGAAATTCCGATATCTTTCAAGCATTTTTCGAGATTCTTAAGCTGAAATTAGCCAAGCCCGTAGCGTAAACGTAACGCAGCAACATAGCATATTTACTGTTGAAGGAGAGAGAAAGAAGCAACCTTCTCTGCTTCTCTCCCTCTCCATCAACAGTAATTTTGATATGTTGCTGCGTTACGTTTACG
>JAPVRG010296931.1:0-17080 GCA_029783565.1 Rhagoletis cerasi
TTTTATTATGCGGAATTTTATATCATTTCTCAATATACATATATCTGTGGTCACAAGCAATAACCGCCTAAGTCAGTAGGCCGGCTTTAGTATACTGACCCATTTACGATTTTTCCTTGCACACGTCACATTTGCCGTTTAATTGCTATTGGCAAATGAACCTGAAAATAATAATTTTAGTGCCACAAACTCTCTACCAATATTCTCCCCGTGGCTCGTTAAAAGTTCTTATAGTTTATATAAAAAAAGGCAAATGGTGCATTATAGTAAAAATGGCCTTCTGACTTAGGCGGTTATTGCTTGTGACCACAGATAATTAGGGTATTCACAAGATGTCTAAAGCGTGAGAAAGTCTTAAAGTCGTACAATTTTTCAATGTAAAATAACGGTTAAAATGCTTTTAGAGGAGTCGTAACTCCGCTATAATGCTTATAAACTCAAAGAAAATATATAATTAGCTCTTATTATACGCAAAGAATCCCCTAAACCATTTTAACCATTAATTTACATTGAAAACTTTTACAACTTTAAGACTTTACGACGCTTACGACATCTTGTGAATCTCCTAATTATGTTAGGTAAGTCGTTTTCCCCCCTCCTTTTCCTAACTCATTACTTAATGTTCTGAAAACTTCTAATAACTTAAGCAAAAACTTTTCTTTTCAAGAATTAAATAAAGTATTTACTGGTTTTGAAAGACGCAGAAGCTATAGAGAATGAACCGCTGCAGCGAACAAAATAAACGGTTATGTAAATGATTGCTATGTTTTTTCGATTATTTAAATTTCAGTCCATGATAACTTAATTCTGTGAGCACAAATGGCAGACTGTACCACTTCTTATTCATTTGTTTTCAAAATTTATACCAAAAAATACATATCGGTTAAGGTTCGATATAAGTATTATTGCTCAAAATAGTAAAATTGAGAATTAATTTGATATTTTATTAATAGATTGTGAAGTTTTTTTCCTTTTTACCAAAACTCAAAAATTAATATCTTACAAAAAACAAAAAACACATCCATGAAAATTTTAGGATCTTTTAAGAACATGCCAAAAAAAATATTAGTTTTTTATTTATTCAATTTTGAAAATTTAGCAATTTTGAAATTTTTGGATTTTTCAAAATTTTTCTTTTTAATACATACATTTTTGTAGCCCCAAGTATCCTCTTTAAAACGAGTCCAAGATGTTTTTTGTAGCTATAATAGCTCTTGAGATATTAAAAAAACTAGCTTGAAAAACTGGAAAAATAGTGTAATTTTAAATTTCGCATAACTTTTGCAAAAATTTTTTTTAATTTTTTTCTGTTGGTGGAACTTCAATATGGGTTGACCAAATTTCATCCAAATCGAAGGGGTCGAGTCTAACCATTGGTCGATTTGACACGGAATTACCCTATTATCATTATTTTATTTTACATAGATGAGCGAAGTTGTGGCCTATTGCGCCTCAAGCATAATTGTAGCGAAATATCAGGTAATGCAATGTGACGTGATGTGAAGGGATGTTATGTCACGCTATGCCAAATTATGTTATGTCACTGATGTCATATCAAGTGATATCATGTCATGCCGTGAAATTGGGTGTGGTGAGTTACGGTGGGGGAATTCAGGTGTGGTAAGCTTAAGAGGTGTAGTGGATTAAGGTGTGGTGAGTTTGAACGTGTTGAGTTAAGTAGTGGTGGATTTAGGTATGGGAAGGTAAGGTGTGTTGAATTTAGGTGTGGTGAGCTCAGGTGTGGTGTAAAGATAAAGATAAAGATGAAAAAAACGAGACATAGAAATAGAGAAAGTGATAGAGATAAAGGTAAGAGGCAGAGAAACGCAGCTGAATATGTTGTGTTATGCTATGTTATGTTGTATTATGTTATGATATGTCATGTCATGTGATGTTATTTTATGTAATGTTAGGTTATGTTATTTTATGTTATGTTTTGTTATGTTATATTATATCCTACATATAGTTTGTTAATCGCGCGACGTTCTATGGCCCTAATCCAGAACGAACGAAAAAATTACGTTTTTATGGTTTTATTAGCGAATTTCTAACTTAGCAGGTTTTAGTTTTTGTACACGATCGAGTTCAACAGTCTGCTGCTAGTAGAACCAGGTTCGATTGACTCTGACGTGGGTTGATGTCGAATACATCCCAGGAAATGGAACTTGACTAACGTGTTTAGAGAATCACTAGCTGTATTCGTCCACGCCCCGTAATATTAGACACAAGACATTAGGTAAACATCTGATAGCACAACTAAACGACCTACTATAAGCGAAATCAGCAGATTCATTAGAGAATCGAAATGGTTCGACCCAGCAACATAGAATAGACAAAATATCCCCGCGAGAAGTGCATCAAAATGGCGCAATAATGCGCTAATTGTGTCCTGGGCAGCGACTAGGAAGCACTGAAACCCACCAACCTTTCTTCATCTACATATTCAACTTTTCCTTCGGCATTGCATTAATTTCAATCTAAATTGTTCTTACACCGCTGCTTCACTGTCAATATAAAAGCATACATTTAGGAGGCATTTCTGCCCCAACCATGTACATCCCAGCCAACCAGCGGAGTCCGCAGGGTGCACCATTAGAACTCCCTGTGGGGTGCACTGATGCTCCTAGGGAGGCTCCGAAAAGAGTTCCAAAGGAGCATATCGGCGGGAGAAGAGTTCCTTTGAGACTCCTTAAATGAGTGATTTCGGAGTCCCAGAAAGCTCCCTTAGATAATCCGCAAAGACTCCGTGCGGACTCCCCAACTCGGCTATGATTTTGTGAAAAGGACTTCTAAAATCATCCGAAGATAAGAGGCTTTACGGACTCCGCTGGTTGGCTGGGCTGGGATTGTACATATATGGCATTGGTATTGGTGTGACTTTTGAATTGATTTTTTCGCTCTATTTTAAAGTAATTTGAAATTGTTTTTGTTATTTTTTGCCTTTAACAATTATATTCAACAATTTATTGTGCTTGAGGCCGTTTTTAATGAAAATTCTTGTGGAAAAAACAACAATTTACATTTTGGTAGGAATTATAGCTGCTATTTCCTCATCAGACTCCTTTTACTGGGATTTGAACCTGCGACTCCCAGTTTTCAAAGCCAGTGTGCTACCCACTGCGCTAAGTTCGCCATGTAACTTGTTGTTGCTTTTCCACATTTTCATTTGTTAAGCCAACTACAATCAAGCGCAGCTATTCCGCTGCTATTTTACTTGATCATGTGGTTGTTGGTTTTGTTGGTTTTTGTGGGTTTTTGTCAATAATTCTATTTTTAGAATTCTTAACTTTAGGTGTGCTCGTCCTTAAGTTATTTGTTTTTGTTATTTTTGGCCTTTAATAATTATATTCAACAATTTATTGAGCTTGAGGCCGTTTTTAATGAAAATTCTTGTGGAAAAAACAACAATTTACATTTTGGTAGGAATATAATTGTTAAAGGCCAAAAATAACAAAAAAAAAATAACTCAAGCACGAGCACACCTAAATTTTCTGCACATCAGCATCGAAATACCTTTCTAATAGTTTATACCTTAGAAGTATAGTTTAGCCGTAAAAGGGGTGCATAGGAAACATGATTGCCTATTTATATAATGGATTTAGATGCAAACGATTCCTACTACACTAAGCTGTTACATTATGCGATTGGAGTTTGTAGAATCAGGACTCGTGACTTTTAAACTTTTAAGGTGTCCGCATACAAAAAAAAAATAGAATACCTTAAGCAATGTCGTATGTCATTAATAAGAACGACAAATAAAATAGGTCCAAGTACGCTACCCAGTGAAACACCAGAGTACGCAATAAAAGAACGTGAGCAAATACCATCCACAAGAACAACACAACGCCGTTCTGCCAAGTATGACTTCACCCAAGACAAAAAGCGAGAATGAAAGCCAAGGTCAGCTAGTTTGGAGACTAAAAGTTAGTGACTTACTTTGTCATGAGCCTTCGAAAAATCGGTATAGACGGTATCGACTTGAAATCGAGCCTTTAAATTCAGAAAAAACTGCAAGATTGGTTACAGTTGGTCTACCAGGCATAAAGCCATGCTGATTAGTAGAAATTAAACTCTTAACTGCAAAGATTTTTTTTTTAATTTTTAGCCAACTCCTTCACATGGTTCTTCCCTCTCCCTCTTCTACCACCAGCGGGTTCCGCGTTGGATACTTTCAGAGCTGGAGCGTCGTTGGCCAAGCCAGCGGAGTCGCTGTGCTTTAATTCGCTGCACTAAATCCATGTCGTTGTAAGCTCATCCTCCGCAAAATCGCAAGAGTCGCCTCATCGGATGTTGTCATTTTCCATGTTTCTGTCTTACCATATAGAGTGCGGGTTTCGTACGCCGAGAGGAGTTTACTTCCGAATTGCCTACTCAGTCCAAAGTAGCAAGTGTTAATGCTGGTTACTCAGTAAAAAAAAGTCTCTACTTTCTCGAAATTATAACTGTCAACAGTGACGAGGGGCAAAGGCGCGAATGCGCTGACTGTGTGTTTGATGACAGAAGATACATCGTCTTGTCCTCGTTTACCAACAAACCCATTCCCTTCATGAACCAACTAAATAGGATCACGTAATCAAAGGAGTAAGACAAAAGTAAATTTCTGAGTGTTTTTGACACATGACTTGTCGATGTCATCGGCATGCGCCAGCAATTGCATGCTCTTGTAGTAAATTGTTCCTGAGCAGTTCAGTTGTGAAGCTCTTGTTATCTTCTCCAGCATCAGATTAAATAAGTCACCCTGTCTGATATCAAACTACTCGGAGAGGTCCTTCTCAATTCTGACGGAGCTGGTGGTATTGCTCAACGTAATTTTACCCAGCCGTAATAGATTCGCGGGAATACAAAATTCAGAAATCGCGGCTTAGAGGCAAATTTTTTTCGTTCTGTGAAAAGCGACTTTGAAGTCGACAAATAGATGGTAAGTGTCGATTCTCTCGTCTCGGGTCTTTTCCAAGATTTGGCGTAAGGTGAATTCCTGGTATATGGTGGGATTTAGCCTTTTACACAATACACTCGATACGACCTTGTAACCTATGCTTAGAAGGCTGATCCTGCGGTAGTTGGCGCGTATGGCGGGGTCGGGCATGCGTTCATCTGGCCATACTATGCATAAGAGTTAATGCATGCACCTTCTCAACCCCTCGCCGCCGTACTTCAATAGCTCAGCAGGCAGATCTTCATGTTCCGCGGCTTTGTTGTTTTTCAGTCGCGTTAATTGCTATCCGTACCTCGTCATAGTTAGGGGGTGGAACATCGACTCCACCATCATCGGCTCGGGTTCGTCTTCTCCACTACTTCCAGTGCTGCTTCTATTCAATAGGGTGGAAAAGTACTCCTTCCATAATTTAATTACGCTCTGGACATCGGTCACTAGGTCGCCATGGTCGTTCTTACAGGAGTTCGCCCCCGTCTTGAAGCCTTCTGAAAGGCGCCTAACTCTCTGGTAAAATATTCGGGCGTTGTTCCTGTCGGCCAGCATATGAAACTCTTCGCCCCCTCGTGTTTCGGTCTCTCCCTTCTTATTACGGCAAATATGTCTCGCTTCCCTCTTCAGCGCCCTATATATGTCACCCATGGCTTGCATTGCGCCTGATCGCAGCATGGCTCTGTAGGCGGCATCTTGTTTCTCTGCAAATTCGTAGCATTCCTCATCGTAACAGTTATTATTTCGGGTTCGAGGAAATCCGACTACTTTCTCGGCGGCGGGACGTTATGAGCGAGAAATGTGGTTCCACAGCTCGCATGTGTCGGTTTATTGAAGAGTGCCCTCTGAGAGCAGGTTTGAGAGTCGAGTGGCGAATAAATTAGCCGTCTATTGAGATTGCAGCTTTTTGATGTTGAGCTTTCCTTGCATTTTTTTTTGGCCCTCGGAGTTTACCTACGTCTAAAACGCAAGAAAGCGTGTCCTCCGTCTATCGCAACATGATCGAATTGGTTTCTCGTTTTTCGGGGATCCGTACGATAAGTCGAAAATAAAAATGCCTAACCCTAAAATGGTGAAAAATTAAAAGCAAAGTTACACCGAAAACATTTTTGATCGAAAGAAAACATGTCAAAAAAAGAATAAAGATCGAAACAAGTCTATGTAAATTGGCATATCTTAAGTAAAACAATGGGACTTGAAATTAAATGATGTGTTTTATTGATTTAGTTATGATAGTATCAAATTATCACTAATATTTTAGTAATTTTTGTTAATTTATAATTATTTGTACAAATGAAAAACGATTTCTTAATTCAGTTTCAATTATATGAAATATAAGGATTTACAAAACAAATGTATGGTGCATATTTCAAGGGCACTTTTTACTATGCATACACACTTATAAAGATGTATGAATGTAATTAACAAAAATTAATAGAAACGCTAACAGGAAATTTTTTTTTAATAGCACAAACAAAATACACGTAAAATAAAACATACATAAGCTTGAAACACATTGAAAGCGATGGGCTACGGACCACAGCTGTCAAATTATTTTAACACGCACTCTTATGTAGATAATTATTTTGGCGGCAACAGAGCTACACCACGACCGTGGTTGGGGTCAAATTAGATATATTTCTATTTTTCGAGCGACAGATAAGCTTCTTCCTCTTCTTTTATGTCAAACTAGTACAAATTCATGATGTCGCTGCCGCGTTCAAAAAATTCATGTCGCCATCGACAAGCGTTTGGATAATAAAGATAAAAACTTGGCAGCTGTGGCCCGTGACCCGTCGTTTTCAATGTGTTTCAACTCACACAAAATCTGCTGATGTAGTAACACCACCTTTTATGAATTCGCCTTGTGTGAAACATTCTCAAGAAATTTTAAGAGCATTCTAGTTACTCGCTTTGATAAGTGCTAAGAGATTTGCTGTAAATAAGTTTACCGTAATCTCGCATATTTTAATATTTTAATTAAAGCAGTGGGAATGAATGTAAATATGTGTCGGGCCCCGGTGAAGTCATCAGCTTCAGTCCGTTATCGAACGTTTCGTCGAGGGGGCTGAATTTTTCGACGGTAAGCCAAAGATCCCTTCCTTGCCAACCCGGCATTAAAATCGCAAATCACGATTTTGCCGTGGGCAGCGCACGTATGTGCGCTATAAGCGCTGATAGAAAAGATCCTTAGATACCTCGTCATGCTCATTCGTTGGAGCGTGGGCGCAAATGAGCGAGATGTTGAAGTACCTCGCTTTGGTTCGGATTGTAGCTAGACGCTCGTCCACAAGGGTGAACGGCAGCGGAGTCTCTCTCAGCACAAATCCAACACTGAATTAGCGCTCCTTTACCCATCAGCTGTAGTAGACGTCTTAAGGCCCCACACATTTCTTGCCTTGCCCCGTAGGTACATCGCATTTCTTGGATTGCGGTGATGTCAGCCTCTGTCTTCATGAGGACATCAACTAGCCGGGCAAAGGAGCCTTCCCCATTAAGGGTCCTGACATTCTAGGAGCTTGCCTTCAAATCGTAGTCCCTTAAACATTTGCCGTGGTCGTCATCAAAAGAAGGGGGTCTCAGGGGTGGCTTTTTTGTAGTTTTCATTGCAAGTGGTGTTTACGTGGAGGGTCCCAAACCCAGCGTACACTCCATTAATGAGATTTTTCAGCCGAGTACACGTTCGCCCTTGCTCCAAGACAGACAGACGCCCGCTTGCAGCAACATCTACTGCTGAACAGACGCTGCAGACTTCAGTGAACCTTTAAACCGAATAAGTCGGAGGGGCCCCACCGAAGCTCCCTCTCCTTCTGCAGTGACCCAAGGCTCCACTCGGATTGGTTACCGCATATCGCACATGGGTAGCTTACGTTCCGCAGAGTGCGCCATCGAGGACGCAAGAGTCGTAATCGAGTATAGCTGCGTAACTGTAACTGCATACCCAGAAGAATGACTACACCCCATTGAACTCGAAAGTGCATTGAGCATTCATGAATTAAAGCAACACTTTATTTACAAAAAATTTTCTTATTCGAGTAGTACATTAAATCGCGCAGTAGTTTTTAAATAACCCCATCCCGAAACTCCACAAAGGCCATTTATAAAGTGTATAAAAAAATCCAGCCACACTTCCTCACATTTTTCCAAACAGAGTCGCGAAAAATATATATCTCCGCTTTGATGCGGTTTATCTGTGGTACATATGTATATGTATTTTTCATTTCACTTCACCATTTTATATTTTGAATTGTTACTTGATGCACACATTCAACTTGAAAATTGCACAAAAATGGTGCGAAAAAATACTTTTATTTATTTTGCATGCGGTCTGGCCACAGAAATACAATATAAAGTAGTTGAAAAAGGACAAAAAAAGGAGTCGCTGAGTTGCGAGAAAAATGCTAGTTTTTCATAAACTGAAATCCAAAAGGCGTGGTGTGTGAGCTGGCAACTAAAGGGTGTCAAAAACGCCAAAGAACTGTTTAACGTTTAGCGTCGTTCCAATGTTCATCTTTTGCTGTTTTGCTTACTTACAAAAATGGGAATTTTTGGTATTTATTTTTAGCGTCCCGTCGTGGAATGTGTAATTTTTGTTTCGTTATTTGTTGCCATCTTTTTTTGGGTTAATTATTATTATTTTTTGTTCGCGTATTGCTGCGGCATTCACAACCTTTGACACGGTAAATTCTCTTTCATTGCCACTGAATTTGAGGACTCAGCGCGGTTTCAACCGTTTTCGCGGCAGCTGTGTTTATAATTTATGATTTGTATTTCTTTGCAAGTGTGTTGCTTTTTGCGCAGCCCAACTTTTTACGAGAAAGTATTAAAAAAGAGTAAAAGTAGAGGCGTGAAACGCTGTTCCGGCGCGCCGCGGCGTCGAAACGACTTGTGAGTGCGCCATTAAAATTGTCTACCAGCGGATGTGCTGCTCTTTGTAGGCAGAATCATTTCATTTTGTTTTATTTTCTTGTTCGTTACATTGCACAGTGGCCAGTTTTTTGGAAAACCTGCCCAAAAGTCAAAAAGTGGTACAATTTTAACCAAACTTTGTTTTGGTTGCTGGTTTTAAATTTCACCACATAATTTCGAAATTCAAAATGGCGGATCCATAATGGCCGATGTGTACGCTTAAAATAATCCGATTTTTAGCAAAACTTAGGTAGTTAAGTTTAAAAGGTCATCTTTTCTGATTTTTTGTTACATAATGTGATGTAGCGGTTAGCAATGCACGCTACCATTCCTCAGGGCCTGGGTTCAAGCCCAATTTCCGACCAACATCAAAAAATCGAAAAAAAAAAAATTTTTTTTAATAGTGGTCGCCCGTTGGTAGGCAATTGCAAACCCCCGATTGTATTCAGCCACGAAGAACAGCTTCTAATAAAAATACACTTCCAAATGTAATTGTTTAAACAATGCATCGAAAATTTCACGCCGATTGCACTCTAATATAGTTGTACTTTCTGACATCCCTTAAATTCTAAAAACATCCAATCTTTAAAACGTCAAAATTCTGACAGAATTATTTTTTTACATAAATGAAATCTTTTAAAATAAAAACTACAGTGGCGGCTTGTGGCAGGTGATTTTAACCAAAGGTCGACGGAAAAAACTTCAATATATATGAAAAAGAAAATTAGACCACCCCTCTCGACCACTCTCGTAACTTTGTTCATAATTTATCATAATGCGTAAACAAAAAAAAATTAACGTCAGTTTTTAGATAGCTTGACAATGAAAAAGCATATTTTACATATACTCTAGACTACAATGTCCATAAACGGATGCTTGAAAACTGTTATATTTTGGAAGATAATACTCGTACCACAATTTTAACAACGACGAAAACTGTAATTTACGAAAAGTTTAGAGCGAATTTCTAGCAAAAGTCACTTCGATCCCCTGTCACACTAAAGGCCTAAAGAGAATCGACTTGTTGTCTTATAGCGATACGCAGTAGAGCCCTCTTGACAATATTAGATGGTTATGCATACAAATTCACCAACTTTTTTTTTACTTTTGGCCAGCTTTTTCGAAAAATTGGCCACTGTGCATTGGTTACGTGCGGCTACTATGTTTTATTTTTTGATGTAAAATTAAGGCACTCCGCAAATTTTTTTGTCAAACCTGAACCAAAATAATAAATCAGCACTATTCTGCATTTCGATTACGTTCCCGCATTCCGCTCCGCTACAATCGTACTTAGGTATTCTGCGTTACGATCGGATCGAAAGAAGAAGAGGAAGAGAGAAAACATCTTTCGAAATCAGCTGTTTGCCTAGGAATGTGTGAAATCGAAACAAAACAAAGAAATATTTGCCATCAAACTATAGCAGATTAAGAAGTTAAAATTTGTTAATATTCTAAAATACTATAAACTCGATCAACTACGTTAACATCGTTATCACCGCTTAACCGAGTAGTGACTGCTTCGAGATTTTTTGCGAAAGGCAGTTACCAACACGGCGTTGGTGCAGATTATGTCGGAATGGGTCAGGCAACCGTGTCAACGACACTGACTAAATTTCTTAAAGTCAAGCAACGAAAGCGTTTGATGGTGGAGCAAGTGCATTGGAACCCCTTCCCTAAACGCCTGCACCTCCTCTTTGGGTATTGCCTTGCGTTGTTGTTTTTGACCTGCAAACATTTCGAAAAACATCGCCAGAATATAAAATATTAAAAAAAATTGCAATGTTTGTTATGCTTTTCTGATCTATTTCTTGTGTAAAATCTAAAATCAACTGATCGGACAAATAATATAAATATATTAACAAAAATTAATTTAAGATGATTTTGGCAACCATCAACAACATGTTTTACATTAATTTTTGGAAATTTATGTTATTTAAAGCCACGAAAATAAAAATCGAAACGCTCTCCAAACGGAGAAAATTTCGATTCGAGTCGAAATGCAGAATAGGGCTGAATAAAAAACACTTGTTTATAGTGGAACCTATATCGAGAGTACTTTTATTGCTTTTTATAAACAAAATCACATTCGTTTCACATACTGACAATTTATAAAAAGATATACAGCTAAAATTTTCAAGAAAGTATGAATTTGTGTGAGCAGGGTAGTAAAAATATTTAAAGTAAACACTTACGACAGGACAATGACTCACAAAAAACTTGTGTCGCTGCTATGGGCAGGAAAAGTTCATAAATGTAGTGGCGTCGCACTTGGACCGGCTCAAAAACCAAAAGCAAAATGTGACCTGTAAGCAATTAGGTTTCCTTATTAGAATGTCGCCTAGTATAATCACTATTTCTAAATTGAACTTACGTGTGTGTGTGAGTTTGGAACGATATGTCCGCACTTCCAAACTGGTGTCGCTGCTCTGGGCAGGAAAAGTTCACAAATGCAGTGGCGCCGCACTTGGACTGGCACAAAAACAAAAAGCAACAAGGAACCTGTAAGCAAAGAGGTTCAGTTATTAGAAGTGTCGGAGCTACTGCATGAGGTGTAAAATTCTTATTAATATGTAAAATTAATTGGTTTTGTTAAAAAAAAACTTATCAATATTCACTGGGATTAGGAAATCAAATTTCACCGAATAAGCGCATATATCACTCAATAAAATGATGGAAACTCACCGTGGTAGCTAGGAAATGGTAGTCCGTAAATAAATACTTTAAATAGATTGGTAAATTAAAATATAATTGTAATTAATTGCAAAACTTACCAGAATTAACGCAATCAGAATGGCAAATGTCAACGAATGGTAAAGGAGGTGAAAAAACGAGTCAATGATGCCAACGAATGTTTAGTATGAAGAACTTTAGGGTTTATTACTAATATGACTAGAAACAGAAGAGTGAGCAACATTTTGCAATAGTAAAGGGGCCGATTTTTGGTGTGGAAGCGAGAAGACTGTTGTATTACAAAGCCTTTTATTATTGAATCATGTGATGCATGCATGACGAACCAATGTAGCGCAGATGACGATACGTTGACGAGACGAGCCGTATGCGGAGAGCCTAAGGCGTGTCGACTAAAAATCTGCAAATTTAATTATTACATATCGCTAGCTTAGAGCACCCGCAGAGTGGACGCTGAAAGGCGAGCCGATCGTAACGGTCATTTCGATCGCAATTTAAAATTATTTTTGATCGATTTTGTAATATTATTTTTGATTATGCAAGTGTAATTTATAGAAATGGATTGGTCAGGTGAAGAATATTTTGCATCATTTGTACATTTATTTCATTTGAAACTGATTTCCAAAGGTTTTCAGCTAAAATTCGATCGAGATAGCTTTTAGTTTTTTGATCCCAAAGAGCAGGGCGAGAAAAAACTTCACCAATCACAACATCAATATTTATAATTTTGCTTAAGGTAACTGAATAACACGGTTTTGTGTAGGTTGTAGGTAGGGTCGGATACAACATGAAAATAAGTTTCTTATAGTTCCCGAACCCTCTTTTTATCTATTTAAAAAAACAGCTATATTCTTAATTTAAAAATCAAACATGTTTTGAAATGGGAGTTTATAGACCTTTAAAGTTATGTATACCAATTTATTGTTAGACTTGATTGTAGGGCGTTTTCATCGGTTAAAATTTAAAAAACCCCATTTTTCTTCAGGAAAAGAAAGAGATAATTTAAATCTTTTGCGTAAAGACGAGAAACCCAAATTCAACTAATCCGACGAAGTATTACTTTTTTAATAAAATGTTTTAAAACTTCCATTAAGTCATATGGAATTATGCCTTCAAATAAGTCATGCGATGAGCCCTCACACACATGAGTTGAGTTGGTTAAGGCAGGAATTTCTTTAGACCCTCATACTGTTGGGAGGACCGTCAGCATTGCATTGATTATAGTTCATTGGTGTACGTCAAGTATTTAGCAATTTGTAGCTGGAAATTTATCAATAACTGGCGAGTAAAGATATTTACTAGAACTGAAGTTTTCTACGAAACAACCTATTTTCTGACTTACTAAATTATCACCAGGCATTGCGATAATACTTCCACGATAATACTGCACAAAATTGTTATTCGTTATATTAATTCCTGTTTGCTGCACCTCAGTTATATCACAAATCAAGGGCTCAAGAATTTTGTCTATTAATGCAACTCGCTTTTTATAGCAGCACAAGCTGAATATTGTTTGTATTAGATCTATATTTATGTGGAATATTGCCAATAACCATTATTATAATTGGCATAAATATTTTCTTTACATGATTTAGCTTCCTCGAAATTATTAAAGAAATCTTTATCATGAATGGTTTTTATTAATGAAATGCAATGAAAATATGCCTTTTTATTATACTGACCATAGCCCAGAAATATTTCTTTCGGTGGGACATTATTTAAGTTACTTTGAAAAATTCGGTTTTGGTACAAAGACCGCGCATCAAACTTTGAAAAAACAAGTTTCTAAATCATCATCAGAAATATCATTAAAAACGAATTCTTTATATCTTTTTTTTCCAAGTTATTACAATTTATAATATTTTTTAATTTAGAAACCATTAATGTGAGAGGCGAGTCGGATACTTCGTGAGCGCATTTCAATTTCATCAATAAAATTGCAAAAATTTCGCCGCCGCTTTTTTCACATTGGAGCACCTTTTTTCGACATAACCTTTATATTTTGCATTAGCCTCAGGAGCAGGGGCGTAGCCAAGGGGGGTTTAACCTTTTGCCTTTTTCACATGTAAGCAGAATCAAAATTGTTATTACCTTTTCATTTTCCGCCACAAGGGAACATCAACAATTATTTTTAAGCATAGCATACATATTTCGTAAAAAGGCTAAGAAGTGTTGCCAGTTCACGTTAAGTTTAAGATATTGTAAGCAGTTTTATAAAAAATACGAAAAGGAGTTGAAAATATTGAAACGAAAATCAATCCATCCATCGCCATGCACAAGTTTTGATGTTTTTTTTACATATTTTATATACAAAAAAAATTATTATCCTAAATGAGCTACATTTCACTACGTAATGCCCTAATATCTGTAAAATATGGATGCTAAAAGCTGGGCACAGTAGCAGAGAACTTGTATCAAAGTGTAGGTGCAAATTATAAGCCTGTTCCAGGTACTTTAGGATTTGCAGGGAAATCTGTTTTCGCCATTAATAAACTTTACGGAAGATGGCGCACGGGAACAGCTTCCTGTAAAAACCTGCAAATCGTAAGGTACCTGCAGTCGGATGGCAATGGCTTGCATATTCAAAAATAGAAAATGCAGCATATCGCAAAATTTGCGTATTTTTTCACCCCATAGTCGGTGGTGTAGGAATGCAGCCTCTTGGTAAGCTACCCTGTCGGAAGGAAGTGGTGTTTTTTTTTTTAAAACAACTCATTGAAAAATTACTTTGGAACAAATACTATTTTTTACCCAATGAACCACCAATTGAGAAAGTAGTTGGAAACTAACTACTTTCGAAGTTCTTTAAGCCAAATGCATTTGAAAGTAGTTTAAGTAATATGCAGAGTCGGACTATTGACTTGCTCATTGTAATTCAAAGCGAACATTTGAAAACATATTTACATATCTGGCTGTGGCTGAGTGTGCAGAGGTACTTGCTGTTATTTGTTGGCTTCCAGAAGGTACGGGTTCGAATGCCGTCAGAGGCAAAATGCTAAAATGATAATAAGAATTTTTCTTTTGTGTCTCCGAGCTATGAAAAAGCACCTGTGAAGTGCAGAACGAAGGCGTATTCAAGCGAAAAATATTCATTTTAAAGTCCTTCAAACCAAATGCATTTTAAAGTAATTGAAAATATATGCAGGAAAAGGCAATTGACTGCTTCCTAGGACATCGCCATGTTAAATAAATGAGTTCGTTCCAGGTAAAATGGTGAGAATTTCAATTAGTTATCATTGAAAATAAAGTAGTTTATAAATTACTTTCAAATTAATTGAATTTCCTGCAGGGTAATGACAGATTTCTATTGATATATTAAAATAAAAATAAAAATACAATTCATCATTGGAAAAAGGCAACTGAAGTTTTTGAGAAATATGCGGGGTTGAAATACCATCAAAACGCGGTACTTAATTTAAATAAACGTTTATGTATTTCGAATAACACTCAGAAGCCGGTTAACATTCAAATCGATGAGGGCTCAGGAAAAAAATTGCAGAAAACCGAAATCTTCTAATACCTATTATTCACACTGTTTTATTATGTGGCCGCCAAAACATTACTTTGAGAGGAAAAACGGACTCGGGCTCTGTAAGCGATGGCCATGGAGGCCATGAAGGAAATTTCCGGGCTATACTCGTATTACGATTGGTAAGCCTTAACAGTAATGACTTAGCAACTAGCTTGACAACACCTGCGAAGAATGCCACATATATTTAAGCCCACAAATCCAAAACGAAATTATAGAATGATGTCACAAAATATTGCGGCGCAGAATTGTTGACGATATTAATGGTAGCGATGGGTTTGCTGTCCTTGCGGTTGAAACTGCCGACAAAGCGGGTGTGATAAATTTTCTTTTTTCAAATTTAAATTGTGAAACTTCTTACTCGAGTCCGGAGATGGTTGCGTTAAATATTTAACACCAAGTCATAAAATCTCTATCGTTCGTTCGATCCTGAAAAATTAGGTGTCAAATGAAAGGGCTTGATCTGTAGATGTGCAATGTGGTTTTAGTTTTTTTAAGGGTTGCCATATATACGAAAATCAAATTTATTAAGTTAAATGAATTATACCAATATGGGTATGAAAAGAAATGGGTTTGAATAAACCGTACTTTCTAGCTACATGTAGGAGGGTTGCCACATGTTTCAAAAGTATAATTTAGTTAAATTATACAAAAGTCTTATGCATAAAATTCTATACAGTAAGCGTGAAAAGGAAGAGCTCAAAGAAACACAATTAAAATATATTTGAGGTGCTCGAAGAGGGTGGCAACCTGTTTAAAAAGTTAAACTCAAATTATTGAAGCGAATCTTAATATTACAGCTCCGATATGTTTACGATAAATATTTAACGGCACGGTAAAGGTAGTATATGGCGGGTATAGAAGACGAATAGCTGCGTTAAACGCCAACTGGGCGGGGAAAGACTAATGCCAAAACAAGAATATGAACAAAAAAAAGATAAAGATAAAGAAAAGATGAGGATGAAGATGAAGAAAAAGATAAAGATAAAGAAAAAGATAAATATAAAGATAAAGATAAAGGTAAAGATAAATATAAAGATAAAGATAAAGATAAATATAAAGATAAAGATAAAGATAAAGATAAAGTATGAGGTGGGTTTTGTCGAAGGCTGAGGTGAGCTCAGCCGATCCAGAGTCCAGTGAAGGTCCCACTAACCCCCACCAAATAAAACACAGTATTCTTGTGTATTTAAAACGAGCACACACACACACACGGCGCTATGACTAGAGTGCCGGCAACCTTATGTCCAAAGGGGGGAGAGAGAGAGAGAGCGTACGTTGTCGAGAGGTCGTGTCGGAGCGTATGGCGGTGAGTATTGACGGTTCAACTGTACTGCTGAGAGCGCTAGTAGCGCGACGGGTGACTCACAGCAACGGCGGAACAACGGGTGAACGACGGTGAGAGCGCTAGCAGCGCGACGGAGAATTCACAGTAACGGCGGAGTGGCTGGTGAGCAACGGTGAGAGCGCTAGCAGCGCGGCGGAGAAGCTCACAGCAGCGGCGGATCAACGGGTGAGCGACGGTGGGAGCGCTAGCAGCGCGGCGGAGAAACTCAGAGCAACGGCGGAACAACGGTTGGGCAACGGTGAGAGCGCTAGCAGCCCGGCGGGGAAACTCACAGCAGCGGCGGATCAACGGGTGAACGACGGTGGGAGCGCTAGCAGCGGCGGGACAGCGTCTTCTTGTAGTGGTGACTCGGCAAATGCTGGAGCGGAGCAACCTAGCAAGACTAACAAGACTCAGGCACCGCCGTTTCCATATTCGCACTCTACATAAGTAGGGGCTGGAACGGGTGGGCGGTGTCGGAGGCTCAACCGGCCGGTGACATTTTAGGATGCCTAAGAGGCGTGCAAGCCCAGTCAGCCGGCGGGTTGAGTCGTACTTGGTTTGGCTTAACCAGTCGGCCACCGATTAGCGTGCCAAAAGGCATTCCAGGTAGCAAACCGACTGGTTAAGCCTAACTAGCTTGGGTGGTCAGTCAATACATTAGCGTGCCAGAAGGCATACCATACGATCAACCGACCAGTCA
>JAPVRG010296962.1:0-12406 GCA_029783565.1 Rhagoletis cerasi
AATTTTGTGGGATTTTTCCTCTGAATTATCTTATCGGCTAGATATAAATAAATACAAAACGTGTTCAAAGATATTTGAACACTGGTCCTTAGTATTTAATACAAAAATAAATTGTTTAAAATAATTCTTAAAGGCGACGCTGGTTACCCTCTACAAACTTTTTTAATGACTCCTTTCCGCATGGCAGAAGCTGGTTCACCACAAGCTCGCTACTATACAATACACTCCAAGGCTCGAAATATTGTAGAACGGACGATTGGAATATTGAAAAGCAGATTTCGTTGTCTTTTATCTGTACGTGGCTTGCATTATTCACCAGAAAAATCTATACAAATTGTGAACACCTGCTGCGCTTTGCATAATATTTGTCAACACTTTCGCGTGGAACTCTCTGTAGAAATTGCAAACGCTTCAAGTACGGAACGGAAACGGTAATTCCACAAAAAAGTTGTAAGACGATATAAATACAACCAAAATTTTTTTGACAGGTTGAGTTGTTGTCGATAATACCAAATTGTAAGTTTTCAACTGAAGTGAAGTTGAGTTGTAAACCGTAATAGGGGCATTAAGCAGCGTACAACGAGGAAAGCAACGAAACAGACTAGTTGAGCCAGCAGCAAATCAGCGGTCGCCGAGCAAAGCAGAAGTCAGCGAAGTAGCGGGTCGAACAGGGGCGTTAGAGTGAAGCAGCGAATACACAAAAGCAAAGCTGAAGGAGAAAAAGGCAAAGCGGTAAAATTGTGTTTGCAGTATAAAAGGTATGAGATTTGATTTATTGGAATTGTTGCGAACTGCCTAATGGTCATTAGAGAAGAAGAACTAATACCCACTAGAAAATTTATGCGAAAAATACCTTTTGTACGAGAATCAAATGAGCATTTTATTTTATGTCAGCTGTAATCCTTAGTTGCTCTGTTTGTATGTGAAATGTGTAACATAAGAAAAGTATTTCCCAATAAGAAAATTTGATTTCAAGAATAAGAAAAAGAAAACAAAGTGAGCTATTGTCAAACATTGTGCATTAAGCATACATATACAAATACATAAATAGAAACGTGTGGCCAATAAGAAATTTGTAGTAGTTATCCTATACATAAATAAGTAAATTGACTTCATTCATTTTATTTGTTTTAAATATCGATATCATTAAATATCACAAAAATTTGCATTTTTCTAATAAATTTCAATATTTGATTTTGTAAGCCATGGACCGTGGCGAGATTCGAAACTTGACAGTTGACGGTTTAAAAGAAAAATTGGGGGAGCTAGGCTTGTCGACGACCGGACGGAAACCGACGTTACAAGACAAACTAATGGAACACTTCGGCCTGAACATGAGTGATGGCGAAGAAACTGACGCTGCCAAAATAGCAATTCAGCTAAGCGTGCGTGAGGTTAGAGTTGAGAGGCATAATTTTACTCTCCGTGACGTCGAGGATTCTATGACTCCGTTTAGCCGATCAGGTCGGCCTAGTTTCGAACAATGGCTGGGAGACTTTTAGACGAACGCAACAGCGGTACAATGGAACGAGCTGCAGAAGTTCATTTACGCGATGCAACTTTTGAAAGGTGGCGCCAAAATTTTTATACGCAACCAAAGCGGCATAAACTGCTGGAGTTCCCTAAAGCTCGCGCTGCGCCAGGAATTTGGCGTTGTGTTATCGTCGCTTGAGGTGCATCCTGCTTTGCGTAGTCGTCGGAAGCGTCATAGGGAAGATCTCCGTGAATACTTGTACGTGTTTATGGAGCTAGGGAAACCGATATGCTTAGATGACTCTAGCTCAATCGATTATTTCATCGAAGGAATACCGGACTCCAAGTCAAATAAAAGTAACCTATACCAGGCGAAAACCATTCAGGACTTGAAAGAACTGATGAAGGTTTATGAAAAGATTCGTTCCAGCCAGCCACCACCCGGGAACATGAACAATGGAAAGCCATCGTCTTCAAACAAGGATTTCCAGAGTTCAGCTCCGTCCAGCAAGGGGTGTTTTATTTGTGGGGACGTATCGCATTTTGCCAGAAGTTGTCCACGCAAACGGAACTCGTGTTTCAATTGTGGTAAAGAAGGTTACCGTGCGGCTGAATGTAAGTCAAGGGCCAAATCGTTTAAGGTGGAACAGAACAGCGTAAACACTATGACGAATGAAGCAGAAGTTGTCGAACCTAAGAAGCGATGCGGGTTGATCTTTAAAGATATCAGTTTCCACGGAACAATTATTTCGGCGTTGATTGATACGGGTAGCGACCTATGTCTAATGCGTTACGATACGCTGATGGTGCTTAATTTGGACGTTGATTTAAGTAGAGAGCGGCGACGACTGGTGGGGATTGGTACAAGCGAACTCACGGCAATGTGAAGCTTTACCCAGCGTTTGAAATTGCTTTAATTTTTTTATTTCATTTGCTTTGACTTTGCTGTGGCTGTAAGAATTTTCAAAGCCAACAGCAAAGCGAAAGTAAAAACAAAAACGAAGCTGGACTGTCGATTTGCTGCCAAGATGGTAGCAGCGCGACAGTAAAGCGACAGCATTACGAAGAAAAAATGCGATTCGACTGTTGAAAGCAAAGCAAAGCAACAGCAAGAGGAATTTCGACTGTTACTGTGCTGTGAAGATCTTCGCAGATTTCTGAACAGTTCTCAACGACTGCCATATGTAAATATGTATGTATGTAAACATGTACTCATGTCCTTCATCACACAAATACATATGTATGTATGTAGATATTAACTTCCAATGCCCCTAGCTAAATATACAAGCTAATGTAACTTCTCATATCGAATATTATTATTTAGGCAAAAATCACTTAAGCATATGTATGGAATTAGCTTAGCGATATAAAT
Organism: Rhagoletis cerasi; assembly: GCA_029783565.1. Lineage (NCBI taxonomy): Eukaryota > Metazoa > Arthropoda > Insecta > Diptera > Tephritidae > Rhagoletis > Rhagoletis cerasi. The sequence continues at coordinate 2,846 of JAPVRG010296962.1, forward strand.
TTCTGTTATATTTCGTCTCAAATTTGCTATCCCAATGTTTTTATTATCACGGTCAATTATCGCAACTTATTAACCAACTACGTTCGTAAAGCACCAGCAGTAATGATATAAAACTGTGCTGTGCTGTTACATAGCTTCGGAAGTTAAAGCGACAGCACACAAAAAGCGAATAAAGACTGCGCTGTGCGCTGAACTGTTTGCAATTTCGCAGCCAAAGCAACAGAACAGCAAACTGAAACCCAAGTTTCAGCTGTGCTGCGGTGTAGCTTTGGATATGTGCGCAGCAAAGCAAAAGCACAAAAGTTTCAAAAGGAAAGAATTGCTTTCGCAGCACAGCAACAGCAGGTTTTTTAGTGCTGTTGCTGTTATGCTGACAGTTTTTCAAACATTGGCTTTACCGTATTCATTGAAATAGACAGCATCAAGTTAGAGATAACGTTCCACGTGGCAAGGGAGCGGGATATAAAGTACGCACTCGTTATCGGGAACGATGTTGGAGCGACGAGACCTGGAGGATTAGTTGGCAAATCCAGTGGTAGCACAAGAGTGCATGATGAACAGTACGTAGAGCGGTTAAGCGGTACCGCGAGCGCATCGGTGCAAAAAGGGCACTAGAAGTAGCACAAAATGAGAGCGCGGGCGCTGTTGTGGCTAAGGAGCCGCGAGAGTACAAGACGATGCAAGCGGCAACGAGATTAGTCCACGAGTGCGTGGGCGTGGGTACTACTCCTAGTAAGGATCCAGTTAATGGAGAAGAGAGCAAAATGGCCGAACTAATCAACGAACTTGGAGATATGTGTCTGGTTGCCGATATGGAAAAGTTGCTTGCAGATGAAGTCATTAAGCAATTCGAAGTCGCCAGTTGAGATGAAGAACTTGCTTTCGGATGACACCCCGGTATACGAGATCCCGAGGCGGATGTCCTACGCTGACAGGCAGGTAGTGGACGAGCAAGTGAAGCAGTGGTTGAAGGATGGGATCATCCAATCCAGAACTTCGGACTATGTGTCACCAGTGGTGTTAGTTTTGAAGAAAGACGGAAGAAAGCGGTTGTGCTGCGATTATCGGCGTCTAAATGCAAAAATAGATCGCGATAACTTTCTGCTGGTGTGTTTACCACACTAGACCTTACGAATGGGTTTTTCCATGTTCCAGTGGAGCTGACTTCTAGAAAATACACCGCATTTGTGACGTACAACGGCCAGTATGAGTTCCTGTATGTGCCTTTCGGCATATCAAACTCGCCGGCGGTTTTTTCAAGATTTATCTCAGCTGTGTTTAGAGATGATCCAAGATGACACTGTTCTAGCCTACATGGACGATTTGGTTATTCCCTCCAAGGATTATACCGAAGGCGTGCGCAAATTAGAACGAGTTTTGCAGAGGGAAGCGGAATACAGCCTGCACATAATGTGGAACAAGTGCCAATTCCTCATGAGTAAGATTGATTTCCTAGGATACGTGATAGAGGACGGTTCGATAAAACCTTCGAAAACTAAAACAAAAGCAATCAAGAACTTCACATTACCACATGACCGGAAGGCGTTGCAGCGATTCCTCGGTTTGACATCGTACTTCAGGAGGTTCGGTGATGGGTATGCCGTAATCGCCAAACCGTTGTCGGATTTACTCAGGAAGGAAGCTAAGTTCGAATTGCGTGACGAGCAGTTGGCCGCATTCCAGCAGTTAAAGGCAGCGTTGACGAGTGCACCAGTCTTTATGTTGTACAACCCGAAGGCAGCGACCGAGGTACATACAGACGCGTGCATGTCTCGGTACGGGGCAGTGCTACTGCAACGGGATGTGGACGACCAAGCATTCCACCCGGTGCAGTACATGAGCCGGAAAACTAAGCCTTCGGAGAAAAAGTACCATTCCTATGAACTCGAGGTACTCGCGATAATAGAGGCACTGGGGATTAGCTTCAAAATCGTTACCGACTGTAAGGCATTCGCGATGACGATGCGAAAACGGGATATTCCTTTAAGAGTATCTCGATGGGCGATGTTTCTGCAAGATTTTAGGTATGAGATAGAGCATCGAAGTGGAACAAAAATGCGACAAGTAGACGCGTTGAGCAGGGTATCTTGTCTCATGCTAGAAGATTCCCTGATCCACAGGCTGAAACAGGCGCAGCAACAAGACGATTGGGTACGAGCAGTCCTGAGGGTACTGGAGAAGGGTGACTACGATGATTTCTATGTCAAATATGGCGTGCTGTATAAGGATCCGGCGCGAGAACTATTGGTTGTACCGTCACTAATGGAAACCGAAATCATCAAGATGGCGCATAGACAGGGGCACTTGGACCGCTGGGATCGACAAAGAATGCATACAACTACATTCTTGTGATTGTGGACGCATTCTCCAAGTTTGTTTGGCTGTACCCAACGAAGAACACTGGTTCAGAAGCAGTCGTTGAATGCATGAAGAAGCAAGCGGCTGTGTTTGGAAACCCAAGGCGTGTCATTACGGACAGAGGCGCGGCTTTCACATCGAACCTGTTCAGGGAATACTGCGAGAGCGAAGAGATCCAGCATCTGCTGATTGCGACGGGTGTACCACGAGGTAATGGCCAGGTTGAGTGCGTGCACCAGATCGTCATCCCAATGATAGCTAAGCTGGGTGGTGAGAATCCAGGAAACTGGTACAAACGCGTGGATCGGGTGCAGCACCTGATCAACAGTACACCGCCAAGGAGCACCAAGCAGTTGCCATTCCGGATTCTAACAGGGCTTGAGATGCGATTGAAAGGTGTTCCACCATTATATGAGCTGTTGGAGGAAGCAGCCATCGACAAACTCGACGCAGCAAGAGAAGCAATGCGCCAGGAAGTACAAACCAATATCGCCGCCATCCAGCAGGAAAATCGGAGAACATACAATGAGAAGCGCAGAGCTGAGGTCGACTATGAAGTTAACGAGCTAGTAGCCATCAAGCGAACGCAGTACGGAGTAGGATTAAAATTGAAACCCAAATTCTTCGGGTCATACAAAGTTGTGAAGAAAATGGAGCGCGGAAGATACGAAGTTGAGAAGATGGGAGACCACGAAGGATCTAGACGCACTATCACGATTGCTGAGTATATGAAGTATGAAGAAGTGGAACCCTTCATTCGAAGACGAATAAGCACTCAGGATAGTCGAATGTGTTTACTGGCTGACAACTCTACGTACAGACGGACTGTAATGCCATTAAGCAACTTGACTAATGACCAGCAGATGCAACACTGCGAATTACACAAAGGAACAGACCTAAGCGGACATTACTTGACGAAAGGAGGGAGACATAACGAAACGAACGAAACGAGCTTGGCACTCGCAAATATACGGCCACACGAAACGGACGGACTCGCTAATTTACTGTGTCAATTGTACTGTGTAACTAATATAAGAATGCCATAAAGCAAGTAAATATATGTATACGTTGTTAAACCCAACTCGTGCGTGTTATTAATTGTTTAAGGGAAGGAAATCCCACATAGATATAAATTTTTAAGTAGTTGGCAACCCTCTATACCTTTTAATCGCTTGTGCGTTGCAACATTTTATTTACGATTATATTTTACTCACTAAAATTTTAGATAGGTGGCAACCGTATTTAAAAGATTGAATTTTTGCCTAAAGCGGTGAAGCTGGACCTCAAAATGGTGTTTCACTCATTAAACTTTATGGAGTATTTGGAAGATACGGAGCTAAATTGACCAGATACAAAGCTTTTAGCTTTTTAAAAACACTTTTTTCAAGAAACTATCAAATTTTAACAACGTGACTATTTTTCGCACGTACGTGGCCTACATTTTTCAAAATGAGGTCTCAGTCATTGAATTTAATAAAATATTAAGCGAGATATCGTCTGGTAACAGAAAAATACCTTCGCTTACGAATCAAGTAGGCCAACAAATATGAATTTTCGAAATATCCCGACTCCAGCGCCATCTCTCGAGTAAATTCTTAATTCAAAATACTTCTTATCCATTAATTAATCTCCGTTTCAAATATGAACCAAATCGACCCATAAATACGACTTTTAGAAATATCTCGACCACAGCGCCACCTACCGGCAATTTTTTTTCATACAAACACTACTCTGGCCACAGTAAATGTAACAGCAAAAAATTTCCCAAATCGGTTCAGCCGTTCTCACGTGATGCGATGACCAACAAACGCCATTTCATTTTTATATATAAGATTAAATTTTTAAGAGAAAATGTTCAATACTAATTAATGTAAAAAAAATTAGTTAAAAGGATATTTTCAATATTTATTCGTTCTTGTGAACCAGAAAAATTATTTTTTTAAGTCTTACTTCAAAGAGAAAAACTTAAAACGCAGTTTTACTATATTTGGCTCCTAGTTTTGTGAGTGTATTGATTTTTTCATGTGTTTTGAAATTTTTGGTTTGTATTGCTCGGGGTTATTAATAATTGATGTAATGTGAAACGCTTTTCCGTTATACCTTGTCAAATTTGGTTTGGAGACAAATCGTTCCACATTACATCATACTCCTACCCTGTCGGAAACACCAACAACAAAAATGAGATTATTAATAATTCTTGAATTTGGTATTATCAGAACAGAGTGCACATGCGCACAGTGATATTAAAACTTAGTTCTCATAACGTTAGCCCAGTAAAATTAGGGCCAATTTCCGATTAGCTATTTAAGTAATTGTTGATTAACTTCAAAAATTCATTTTCATATTTCAACTGTACTTAAATGCCCAATTTTGGCTATTTAAATATTAGAAATTCAACCCTGCGTTTGTACCAAACATTAATCAGAGAAGGTGCTTTTGTACCAAACATCAATCAGAGAAGGTATCTACGTTCATTGCATCAATCAGCTGTTCAGTACAAAATGTAAACAAACAAACAAATGCAACAACAATTTCAAGGAACAAGTAACATCGCGCCATCTGTTTGTCGACAATTGTTAATGGTTGTGTTTGTTATTGGCCGTTTATTATAATTTAATAATTTTTGTTTGAGCTCAAGGCCGTGTGGTAAATACATATATGTAATACTTCTATATTGCCATTGCCGTATGCTCACAATGTGTTTTTATTCCGAAATCAAAGAGAGACAACATATTACGATTTTTGCGTCAGTTGTAGAATACGTGTGTACTTTTAAACTACTACACGGGAAAAAGTGTCAAATCATCACAGGGGCGGCTCAATGAATTTAATATTTTTTTGGCCACTTTTTGCGGTAAATTTTTGAAACCTTTCGCTATAATGATATCGAATACTGGTGCTCATATGCCTGGATCATACAACTCCAAATACAAAACGATTTCTCCAATAGCTTAAAAAGAAATAATTGCGCACATTCAAACGGCCACATATCGGAAATTATAGATGTAGATCATATTATATAATATATTATATAATATATAATGTATATATTACCAAAAATATATGAAACTAGCTGCAATACCCGGCGAAGCCACGCAGTGGCTAGCCAGCTAACCTAACCTAAACTATATAAAATGTTCCAGTACTCCAGCGCAAATACTTCCAGAGGTTTGCAGTATGCAAACCACATGCATCTAGCCATTTCCTTCGTTGCTCTGCATTTCTTGGTAAACTAAAAAAGGAGATATCTTAATTTTTGGTCTTAAAATGATAAACATTTACATACCAATGCAGTTTGGTAAATTTATATTTATTTTTTTTGCACACTGAACAGCGCCGAACCATTTTAATTAAATATTAGAAAATACGTTTTTTACATAAAGTTTATTTCTTTGGGAGTATGATCCGCTACTGAGTTTTTGACAAAAATAATTGTCATTTAGGGTACATTCGCTATCGGATCTCTCTTTCTTTTTACAATATATCGGCACTCTGATGTTGGGGAATGTACTTTGTGTTTACTGGCAATATAGAAGTATTACATATATGGGTAAATAAAACATTAAGTTTTCGGTGCTTTATTTATTTTTATTTTTATTTCGTCGATATTTCGCCTTCAATCTGAAGGCATCTTCAGGAACTATTAGTATTTTCCGGTCGACGGAAATAAATAAAGCACCAAAAACTTAGTGTTTTACTTACCACACGGCCTTGAGCTCAAACAAAAATTATTAGTTAAATGAAAGTGATCTGAAAACCAACGAAAGCCAAATGGCATTTAAATAACAATCCATAATTAAACTTAAGTGCCGTTTAAATTTTTCATTGGAAATTGTATTTCATTCTCCACAACTTTTATACGTACATTTTTTTTGTACGACGCTTAGATCACGGCCGGGAACGTGCCAAACATGCGATGTAAGGGAAGCGGCGTAAAATTCATTTCCATATAACGTCAACCGGTACACTACGATGGCCAAAACTTTATAGGACGGATTACAAAGATTAAGGACTTAATATGATCACATAGATGCCCCCATTAAAAACAGGGTGGCAACATAACGTCTCAAATATGGCCTCTAAACGAACGGTAAACTAGATTTTGTTGTAAAACTTTTGTGCCACCGGAGAAGCCAAAACTAAAAAAGAAAAAATGTAGGAAATTGAATTCTCCACAAATTTGTATTTACGAAAAATGCAAAATAAGCTTGCAAATCGCAAAAAACCCAAAAAAACTAGAATCCGGAATGTTGCTAAATGAAATTTAGGGGCAAGACTATGGATCCATGATCTACGTGTCAAATAGAAGTAAACTGCATCAAAAAATCGCTGTTACAAATTTTTTTGTTTTTCGTACCAAATTTTTTCTAATTTTACTGGGCTAATGTCTGTTTGCAATAAATCACAATAAAAATGCACACCAAATAGCTTAGAATGATGGGGGGAATCGATTATAAAAACAATCGACTAATGTCAACAGAGATTTTAAGTAATGAAGACTTCGTTTTAGATCTTGATTCGTTGGAGTGTTTTTTTGATATGTTTGCTGCCTTAATTTAAAAAGTTTCATGAACAAACCGTTTGTTTATTTTGAACCAGTTCGTTTGCGTTTTTAATTTTTGATAATACAAACATTGACAGTGGCATGTAAAATCAAATCGAGATACCGCTTTCCTCTTTTTTGCGAGCATTTTTTCTCAGCAAACCCCGAGTTTAGAAAACTTTGGTTGAATATGTACGAAATTTCTTAACAGTTGCATACTGGTTAAAGAAATTTTGATGGACGATTTTAATAAAGGAATACGACTGGCGTGCTAAGTTGAATTCGGTCAAAAACGCTTAAGCGATTATGGTTCCATACAATAAGAAAAAGAGATGGACGAAATTTTTTTTACTTTTTAGGCGTTTTTTGCATTCAACTTTTCTCATCTTGAAAGAACAGTATCCAGTTTTAAATGATGGTTGTTTTTCTTGTAAAATCTCAAAATTATGATTTTGCTATTATGGCTAAAATATTATCGTTTTTTGTTTACCTGACACTTGTGTGCGCTGCGTTGTTGAACCAAAATGACCATTTATGAACGGCCCTGACGTCACATTGTTATTGCTGCTCACATCCGGCAAGGGGGGAGCCGGTCTATTGAAAGGATTTTGTCTTCGAGGTGGTGGTCTGGGCATTGATGTGGCTGTAGCAGTAGTGGTCTCTGTAAGATTTCATGGTAAATTTAATTGTAATTTTCATTAAAGTAAGTCATTTAGAGGAAATAAAACAAAACCATAAGCCCGGATTTCGCGCCATTAAATGAATGCAAACGTCTCCAACTTTTATTTAATTGAAAAATGGATTTTGGTCTCTTATTTTATTTATAAATAAATATCCGTGGAGCGAGCAACATCTAAAAATATAAAAGGTTTTTTCAAACTGCGGTCACCCCTCGACAAGTAATGGCAAACCTCCGTCCCATGAAAAAATTTCTTATAAAGAAACGTTCGGAGACGGCGTAAAATTGTAATCGCTCCATTTGTGTTATAACATCAAACGTACACCCCATATTGGAGGAGATGATCGGCCAAACACTTAGCAAAATGTTGTTTTCTTGAATAAATATGGGCAAATCCCGAAAATACCCAACCAAAAACGGAAAAAATACATGCACGTAATTCAAATGTTCACATTTTTGTATCAAGAATGGCATATGTAGTACAGTATGCATTAATTTCATATTTCTTTTAACACTTATTTGAGAAATGTGATTTGCCCCTTTTACTCCTTGAAAATTATTTGAGATATTCCGTATATTCCGTATTTAGTTGAAACATAGTAAGTCATAGATTTCCAAAAATTTACCCGCTAAATAGTGCTGAAGTCAAAATATAAAGTATATTCTACATAAAATTCATGTTCTTTTGCGTTAAAAATTCGTTTAAAAGCAATATTAACAAAAATATAATGATGGACCTTTTAGATTATGGTTTTTTTTCAGTTTGAATGTGTACGATGGTCACGTTCGACATGATGGATGTAGGGTGTATTATAATTGATCGTTCATTTAAGTTTGTATATTTATACACTTTGTTTACTTTTTACTTTGTTTACTTTTAATTTTAAAATATTTATATGATCATTTTCAAAGAGAAAATTGTTGATTGAAAATTTATATTTTATTATTTAAAAATAAACTTGATTCAATAAAAATCTAATTTGCTAATTAAATTTTATCTATAAAACTGGCGATCCTTAATCGAACCTTTTTTTGTTAAATACATAATCGGTTACCGTATACATATATAAAAACAATACCGCGTACTCGAATATGTCTTTTATACTAAACCTAGTATAAAATATTGTTTTGCCAAAAATACAATCATCTTCATCATAATCTTCATCATCATCATCATCAACATCATCATAATTAATTGATATTCAACCGCCAAAATGTTTTTGACCAAAAATACAATTTGAATAAAATATTAATATCGAAAAATAGGACTCAAATTATATCAAGTTATAGCATATGAAATCTTGAGATATATAGTGCTCATGAGAAATTAAATAACTTTTAACTAATACAATATTTCAAATTTACACCTATCTGGACAACAAGGGAGAATTCATATAGCAAATTTGGGAATTAAAAGAAAGCAGACTCTGCGGCAAGCTATTAATCAAATTTCTTTAACAATTTTTAATATACTATATTAATATTTATTTTCTTTTTATATATTCAAATATTTCTTTAATTTCTTAATTGTTAATTAAATTTTATTAAATACATACATATAACATTTTAAATTTGTACACTCCTTTTCCAGTAAATTTAAATGTTTAGATCACCCATTCGTACACGTAATTTCACAATAATGGAAAATCAAAATGAAAACACAAATTTGAACAAAACACAAAACATACATACCGACAACACTAACCAAAATGGAAATAACTCAACAACAATTTCTAAGCCAATTAAACTACCTCAATTTTGGACTGAATGTCCTCAAGTATGGTTCTTACTTGTTGAAGGACAATTTGAATTACATAACATTTTTGATGACAACGTTAAATTTCAAAATGTTTTAATTGCTCTTCAACGAGAAACCATTGCAAAAATCTTAGATATTATTAATCCACCTCCTTTGACAAATAAATATACAATTATTAAAAAGGTTCTAATTGAAAGATTTTCTCTTAGTGAAGATAAGAGA
>JAPVRG010296965.1:868-11319 GCA_029783565.1 Rhagoletis cerasi
GCTGATAAATTTGTTATAGTTTTTGGGTCCACGTGTTGACGAGTGCATAGCAAAAAATACCTACCACTAAACACTAAAGCGATCTGCCGAAAAAATAAAACTCAAATATTAATTTTTATTTCTGAGAGATAAAATAATGCTCAAAAAATGGGTTTTGTATTCGATCAAAAAAAAAAATAACACACAAAAAATAATCATTATTTTATGATTTTGTTGCGATCATCATTATTTTTGATGAAAGATAATAAAACCCATAAAATAATCATTATTTCATAGCGAAAAAATAACATCGACATACGGTTTTTATTTCTGAGCGATACAATAAATCTCAGAAATGTATTAAGTAACATTATTGATCCCAAATTTTAAATCACATCAAATTTGTCGATACTCAACTTAGGTAAAACGCAGTATTAAAAGACGTCTCACTAGTTACTAGCCTGATTGCCAGCAGTAATTTGAAGAGATTAAGTAAATGGCCAGTAAGACCTGCATTTATTTCCTTCACAACAAAATAATACAACATATCGATCAAGATTTATTTCTGAATAGATTGTTACATGTACGTGTATTCATTAAATACGCCACATATTTTTGAATAATTCATTTATAGTGACCCTTTTTTCTATGATTTCTCTTTTCAAAAAGGAAAGATGATGAAATATTTTGCATACGCTACCCGCTATTGCAAAATAACTCTTTAAATATAAATCGCTTGGCTTCTAAGACCACCCGCAAGCTTTACAATTTAAATGATATTTAGTTTGCTAAGCCTTACAAATGCCAAAAACCCCTTTCATGATTGACGGTCAATTATACTTGTACATGAACGTAAATTCACTTAAACACTCACGCATACATAATACTTAACTGAAGACCTATACGACTGACAAGGGATTTACTGCCTCTTCTACACACATTCATATGTATGTACTATGTACTAATATACACAGAGTAACTTTACGAATAATAAGAAAATCCAGTAATTTGATGAATAGCTGATGACCTTTAGGCGCTTATACGCACCAACACACCAGCAGACATGTGTAAGTACAAAATACGAAAAGCAGCGCAGAGAAGAGTTAAAAAAAGAAATGGAAATTTTGGAGGAAAGCTACGCACCAACGTCAATAAGTAAATATGCTTGCTGGAGATGTATACAAACTACTCGTCGAGATGCAATGCACAAACGTACATATGTTTTTATGTATGCATGTGAATAAATGTACAAATATTAAACGAGTGTACTGAGACGAATATTTAAGTGAGAACTCTTAAAACGTTTAAAGCTTTTATGCTTGTAAATATATACGAGTACAACTATTCAGATTACGTATACGCGCTGTAGGGCAAATATTGTATGTATGTAAATAAGGAAGTTCGTGTATTTAGATATATTCACAAATGCGCATATACATATATGCAAAGGTATGTAGATGTTTGTGCAAAACTAAGGCAAAACATGTCCCAAAGATTTTTGCAGCCATTCAGCATTCGTCACTTCATTTAAAGTTGTGCTTTTGATTGTACATATATTTATATACATACATGTATGTATGTACTTATATGCGTGTGTATGCGGCGATCGTCTGCTCAGTGCTTATACACCCGAATGAATTTTAATTCAAGTGATTCGCTTCAGTAAACAATCAGATACCTTTTTTACGGCATTTTTGCTGTCAAGCCCTCTAACGAAATAAACATGTGTAATTGTACATTCAGTACTACCCTGCAGGGAAAGCTAAGCACTAATTAGTTGTGAACCAGAATGCTACCAGTTTAGCTCAACTATTTCCTCTTCTACCTTTTTTTTACTAACAGCTGGTGTTTTGTAACACGACAATGTCCTATAAAACGTTAATTATGCGGTTATTTATCACCGCCACCCAGTTGGAATACTAGTGGTGTCCTACTAGTTGCCGTTGCTAAACAGTCGAAATTGCCAAAAAGAGTAAGACACTGGTGTGCTATTCGAGTGACACGATGTTCGAATCCGCGAGCGATGTAAATTTTTGTCTTACATTTATTTAATTGAAAATTTGTTTAAACTAATTTTTTGAGCAATTTTTTTATTTTCAGTATTTCAAGAGAAATAAATTTCTGGTTTTTAAATTTATTTTTTGTTGTACCTTTTTTTATTTCAATATTGTAAAAGAAAAAATATATTTTTGTGGAATTTCAGTAAATTTTTGTGGCATTTTTTGTTTTTTTTAATTCATATTTTCATTATTAACATTTTTAAAATTTTCTTAAGTTATTTTTAAAATTTCATTAATTAAAAGGAAATATTTTTTTCTTTAATTTCATTAATTAAAATTCCAAAACATATTTTTTTATTTTTCTTAATTTAGATAAATATGTTTTGAGTAATTTATTTGCTTAAATTCTTTTTTCATTTTTATATTTCATTATTTATAAAGTAATTTTTTTTCTGTAATTTCATTTTCATGATGTTTTTTATTTTTTTCAGCTAAATTTTTTACTGTAACAAGTACTTTTTAAGCGAAAAAACAACCGACTTCAATTCTCCTATAGAAATTAGGATTAGCACTAATTTCTTCATTATCCAATTAGCCGAACTAAACCACCAATGAGGTACCACCTTTCCGATAAAAAAAATTAACGAAAACGATTCACGTGGGCAAAATTAATCCGGTAACATACACAAAAAAAATATTCCGCTAACCGTTCTCTTTTTTGGAAGTCAATTAATCAAAATATATTTTTTATATTTCTGTTAAAATTTTTTATCTGCATTATTTTAAACGAAAAATGTGTTTTATACTTTGAATTTTCTTTGTATTTTTAGTTCCTTTTTTAACTTTATTTTCGTTTAAATTTTTGATATTTCTTTGTTGTAATTTTTATTTAAATTTCAATATTATGAAAGAAAAAGAATTCTTTTAGGGTTTCGCCATTTTCTACATTTTTTTTTATTAAAACGTAAAAAAATTAATTTATTTTATTTCTTTATTTTAAAAGAAAAAACATATTTTTTTATTTTCAATTATTTTTACAGTATTTTATATGTAATTTTATTTATTTCGTGATTTAAAAGAAAAAACATTTAATTAAATTCAATTATTTTTATAGTATTTTATATGTTATTTTAGTGATTTCGTTTTTTTATTAAATTTGTTTAATTAATTTTTTCTTGTAACTTTTTTAATTTCACAATTTTAAAAGGAAAAATATTTTCCTTTTTGCATAAGATTTAATTTTTATTTTAGGTTTTGGTTTTAAATTTTTTTTGCTCGTTTTTATTTTTACTCTTGTCATTAATTTATAAGAAAAATATTTCGTTTTAAAATAATTTTCATAGTAGTTATTAAGTTTTTTATTCTAGTTTCTTGCTGGTAAAAAATTACATATCACTTGAAGTTGAAATTATTAATTTCACTTATAAAAACAACAAATATTTTTTTATTTCATAAAATTTTTGTGGTATCTTTTAAGTTCTTTTTCAATTTAATTTTTTATTGATTTTTTTTTGTTTTTTTTAAATATTATTATTCTAAAAAGAAAAATATCTTGTTTAGTTCATTTAATTTTTATTATATGTTTTGAGTATTTGCTTTTTACTTTTTTATTCAAAATTTCTTTTCTTAGATATTGTTACTTCTATTACTATTGTTTAAGAAATATATATATTTTATGCGGGGACCGGAACGGTTTTGATTTTACAATAAAAAACAGAAATTAGCCGTTTAAAATGGATTTCTATTTTTCTGATCAAATATAACCGTTATTTTATGATATTTTTCTATGAAGAATAATTCTTAAATTTGGATTTTTATTTTTTGGTCAAATTTTACCCTAGTTTTGAAATTTTTATTTTTTTCGATCATACCTTAACTTTTACTTTCAGATTTAATTTTTTACATCATAAACGGTTTAAAACCATAGTAAAAATGCAGTCCCCATTATAACGAATAAAAGTGACGGAAATATGAAAAATCACAATTTAATTGACCGAAAAAATAAAAATCCAAATTAAATGATTGTTTTTCATCGAAAAAATAAAAATCCAAATTAAATGATTGTTTTTCATCGAAAAAATAAAAATCTAAAAAATAGCGATTTCGCAATTGGTAATTTGGTTTCCATGGCATTTCTTAAGTTTTTTTTTATTTTTTCTTAAATTTTATTTTTGGGTTCCAATTTTTTTATTTCATTATTTAAAAAGAAAAAATGTAATCTTCTTTAATTCAATGCCATTTTTGAACTTACTTTTATTTTGCAATTATGTACTCATCAATTTTTAATTTGCATATAAATTGACACAATTCACAGTAACATACGCTCATTTAATTTAAATAATCCGCACCACCTTCAAGTTGACTCAACCCTGATAACTCAGATCCGGAAGCGGAGGTTTTTACGCGACGCCACGGCCGATATTTGCAAGAATTTTCAGCTTTGACTAAACGGTTTACTGACTGTCTTAGCTTTTCACTGCAGGGTACATGAACCTATACGTACATGCGTGCATGTTTAGACAACAAAACTTGCGACTGAAAAAAAGACGGTTGATGGTTGGTGAAATATTTGTTGCTGCTGCTGTGTTGAGTGAAAGGACAGCAAGTTTGGCGGGTCGATAGTTAGGGATAAAAAAACACCAACGGCAACGGAAACGGCAGCGACAAATAGAGATAAGAAACCCTAAAATCTCAAAAATTTCCGTACGCCTTTCAAACAGACATATGTGTGTATGTGTAATAAAACCTGCTTGATTGTAAGCAATAATCACCAGACAGAGTTACCTTTCCTTATTTATATGTATGTAATCTGTGCTGTGTGTCCCTCTTCAATGCGGATTATGCAAGAAATTTTCCAAATACACAAATCTCATCAAATGCAAAGACCCAGATTCACTATCCTCCCGCTTCGCCAACTACCGAGTCGTTAGCTAAGTTGACCTACCTGCCTTTGCAGCTCCTTTCCCCCTTGCTACATATACAAAGGTTAGGTTGGCTATTTGTCTTTCGGTCATTCTATGTATGTATGTATGTGCTGCTGGCTCGTTGGATAGCTGTGTGTAAATCGTTTAGTTGGCTGCAATAAATCTGTACTGAGGATTGTGCATACACGTGCACAAGCATACAGTTACTTCTACACGCACATTTGAACATATTTGGGGAGTATAAGTTTGTCCTTGTATGTATTTTTGTACATTCAATCTTGTTGGCCTTTTTCGTTGTCGACCTAAGTGGTGCAGAAATTAAATTAAAAAGGAATTCAAAGCGTTTTCCTCTCATTTATCCATGCTGTGCTTGCATGTTGGTATTTATTTTTGCATATTTACATTCGATTTAAATTTTTTAGCTTTAGTTTTCATTTACTTTGAGATTTCCACTTGTACCTCTCCGCTCCAACGACAAACTTAACGTCATACCGGAACATATGCAAACACGTGTATGCTTAAAATGCTTGTGTGTCTCCATTTTCTGGGAATTGACAGCTGAAATTTTTCAAACTGTGCATAAGCATGTGGGTGGTGTACCGAAATCAAAGATCCAATTGAAATGAGGAAATTAGATTGGCAAATAATTAAATTTCATGTCAGTAGGTAAGAGTCAACGTTTCGCGGAGGACAATTTGGGAGTTTTGATTGTATATGAACATGTAATTGTATGTGTGTAAATGCATGCATATGTGTGTGCGCATAAATGCTTATTCGGATACAATCCACTTTGTTGCGCTATGAACTTTGCCAATGCTCTTATTTCCACCTCTAGGATATCCAGAGAGCGTTCTGCTTTTCCTCTACGTAACACCACAGATGTTGCACATGTTCTTCTTCTTCTAGCTTCAATCAACAAAATGGGATATTTTCATAGAGTTGGCTGAGAACAGGCTGAGTTCGCCCAGGTCGGCTAGGCTAGACACGTTGCCCCTAAGGCAGGCCAATGAAAGATTAAAGGCTACCCCAAATTGACATTATTAGGAAACGGGTGAGAAAATTGTTAAACTAGAAGAAATTTGGGGAATCCATTGAGTGCAAGAACGATATAGAGATCCTCTTAGGATCAATAAAATCTATAGGCAGAGAAAAGATAAGCTCCTGGCAGAATTTCATTTCATTTCATTTCATTTCATTTCATTTATTCATTTGAGTCCATGATTATAAAACCTTGCAGACCAGAGGTAAAATCATGAACTTAAACTAACTAAAACCTAAAGAGAAAACAAAAATAAAATGCAAGCTATTAGTAATAAGATATGTGTTGAGAAAAAAGTAGATCTTGGAAGGGCGAAGTCTAAGTCTATGCTTCTAGAGATGCTGCTTAACTCATTAAGAGCTCTTGTAATGGGAGCAAAATTAAGGTAATTTTAATTGGCCACTTTTACATAAAACGGAAGATGAAAGCGCAGTGCTCCGTGGGAAATATTAAAGTTTATCTTCTCAAGAAGATCAGGTCAATTGACGAGACCACATACAATGTCGTAGATAAAAATCACGGACTGAATAGTGCGTTTGGAAGCAAGTGACTTCAAATCTATGAGCACACACCTGGGACCGTACGGCGGTTGGAGAGCAAAGCAAATGAATCTTCGTTGAACTCTTTCGATTCTATGGGAATGCGTGGAATATATCGGATTCCAAACTATTGATCCATATTCGAACTTTGAAGTCCTTAGCATGGCGCCGCAGAAAACCCAAGTTAGAATAAGCTTTCGGTACAATAAAGTTAAAATATGGTTACCGAAGGAAAAACCTTAATCAAAAACAAACCCGAGGT
The DNA here is from genome assembly GCA_029783565.1 of Rhagoletis cerasi. NCBI lineage: Eukaryota > Metazoa > Arthropoda > Insecta > Diptera > Tephritidae > Rhagoletis > Rhagoletis cerasi. The sequence continues at coordinate 7,612 of JAPVRG010296965.1, forward strand.
CTAAGAATTCATTGACAGTAGAAAGCTTTAGAAAATGTTATGTGGAAGCATTTGGTGATATTAAGAAATAATTTATTTCTAAAACTCCAGTCTATTCGATTATTTAAAATGCTTTGCAGAAATGAAACATCCGAGATTCAACATAGAGATTCTTCTAAACACTTTTAAGTCGTCTGCATAAAGCAAAAAATTTCTGTAGTGGAATCGAAAGCTTCAGCAAGATGACAAGCCTGAGGAAGGTCCCAGATATTGGTTCTATAATACCGGGACTCACTAAAAAGGACGACGGTGAAGAGGCTCAAAGCGGCTAGACATCGCTCGAATTACTGCTACATACCTACTTCCAAACTTATAAAGATGCAGAAGATCCAGTCAACACTGGTGCATCCATGGCAGATGGGAAAGAACAGCATTGTGGGAAAAACCGTGACGCCATCCTGACTGGATTGCGTTCTTTCTCTCAGTATAAGTCACCAGGTCTAAATTGCAACTTCCCTGCTGGCTGGGCAGCATACATATATGAAAGCCGTGTTAGCCAGTATGATTTTATACCGTCGTGAAGCACGGCGCGAGTTCTTTTCTTGCCGGTGGAAGGTAGAAGCTGTTAAGCATGCTTTCAAGGTCACATGCTTAAACAAAGGGTAAACTAATTGAACAGTTTTTGTCCTGTGTCCCTAATCTTAGCGATGTTATCGTTTTCGGGCTTTTCGTACATGATTTTTTTACTTTTTCCTCTGAGTACATTTGTGGATAAAAATGGCTTTAACTTCCAAATCCTCCTATAGGCATCTCAGCTGATCGGCTATGCCACATTTTTACATGCCACATTGGACATGAAAAAGCTATGCTGTAGTGACTTTTTTGAATATTTAAAAGAAAAATTTCCTGTAATAAGCGATGCAAAAATAAAAGCATATATTTTTTGCGATGTCTAACGATGAAAAATGTATCAAAGTAATGGGGATCACCAAAAACGCCGATTCCCATTTAAAGTACAATTTTTCGTATCTGAGGCTGATTTTTTGTGAACTAAAAAAAGCCCTATTATTATTATTTTACCTGTAATGGGTAAGATCCCTTTGGAACGGCACTATCCACAACACTTGCCTAACAATACATCATAACTGTCAAATATGCGCAAACATTTCTTAAAATTTTTGAAAAATAAAATAGCAAACTTACCGTTGATTTTTGGCTTTTTTTTGTTAAAGGTGATGCTTTGTGCCCAAAATACACCATTGTATGGAATATTTAATTTATTAGTTTTACAAAAATATACTGGTAGTTAGATATTTCTTTAAGTAATTTGGTTTCATCTCTTAAATATTTTAATAAATATTTTTGTACTCTATTTTCAGGACATTGAGCATTGCTATTACCATGGCACTGTGAAAGACTATCCTGGTGCTAGCGCCGCCTTCCATACGTGCAATGGTGTCAGCGGCGTCATACACATCGGCAACGAAACGTTCGTTATACATCCCTTCTATGGAGGCGATCTTTCGGTACGTAATCGAGACCAATTAACAGAAATTAGCATATTGAATTTATATATTTTAAACACTCCCCCAAAAGAGTTCAGCAATAGTTTCTTTTTTTTTATTTTACTTTATTTTAAATAAAGGAATTTGATTTAGTTTACCTTATTTTATTTGTTTTATTAACAAACTTCAAAAAAGGAGGAAGTTTTCAATTCGCCGGAATATTTTTTTATGTATGTTACCGGATAACTTTGGACCACGAAACCCCTTTTTCGATAAAACCTTTTTTTATCGAAAAGATGGTATCTCAAGGGTGATCCCATACTAATTTGGTTTAGTTCGGATCATTGGATGATGAAGCAATCAACGATTCTACTAAGCTTTATTTTATTTTATTTTCGCTTTTATTTTATTTTATTTTATTAATTCAGGCATATTCATTTTCATATTCCTATTCATACGCCTTAACAAAACTTATAGATAAGGACATGCTTCAACAAACATACATGCGTTTGCATATGTATGTACATATGCGTACATATATTTTTCTTTTCTGTCGAAAATCCTCTTTAACTTCTTACTTTAAGCTTCGTAACGCTTGAAAATCCTTTCGGATTCGCATGCATTTTCGGTGAATCGAAAATGTTTTACAACCTCACCTTATCCATACTTTATTATATATTTTTTTATTATTCTTCTTCTTCATGCTCATGTGGTAGAGCTCAAACACTGAAAATCGGCCTGAGATTTGATTTATATCTGCGCCTAAGCGAACTTGGTATGCAAATACTACTCACACATATATACACACAGACACACGTGGATATTTACTGTCGCATAACCATTTATCGCCCTTTACACACCAACATTTTTATTCGCAGATCTGCTTTTCAATTGTGAACTTTAAATAAAATCCGCATTTATATCCAAAGTAAGTTTTATGTATGTAGTTGTTGCCAGGAAGCAGACTTTGGTACGCTTGATTTCAATTGCAATCATCGCTTGCAGTGAGAAAAATTTAACGTTTTGTCGTACTAAAAAATAAGACGAAACAAACATATAAATTGAAATTGAAATTGACTGTTTTGTTTTGGATTTATTACATTTTTTTATGCGAATGGTTGTCCTCGACCAATAAATCGTTCTTTCTTCAGTGTTCATGGCGAATATTAGAAGATATCATAGGTTAACTCTATGGACCGAATCTTAAGAAGAAACAAACTGGGGAACTTTTAAGATTAACTACATCAGAAGTAGGAATTCTATTATCAACAAGTTATCCCAGCAGAAGTTGTTGGGATGAGAGAGAAGATATATCGATTCAACATTTCCTATTACAATTTTCAACTCTCAAAATAAAGCGACCCAAGCGCTGGGATTTCGGGTTTTCCACCAGCTTGGTAGAGACCTTCTCAATTTTATCTGGAACTAAGGCCACCAAGAGAAAATTCGGGCCGGTTACAGCCTAAAGCAACCCACCAGCTGTCATTAAACAGAGTCAAATCCATAACTTGGTGTAGTTAGGCACTGCAAACCGTTCTCTTGAGCAGAAAGGAAAAGTGCAGTGTTTGACAAAAAATTAAGCGTTATACCTTTGCTCTTAAATTTGGCTAACCACCTAACGATACAAAGTTATTTATCTTTAAGAAAATCAATATATGTACCTTTTGATGGTATTTGATGGAACCATGGCATCATTTGGGAAAGAGATCAGCAACTACTGAATTCCATAATTCTAAGCAGCATACCACTTATTTTCCGAAAGAACTTTACGATTAGGGAATCCAGTCCCGCATTTTTTTTGTGAGATATGTGCTAACTAAACTTCTCGGAGTTTAAGGATCTGCAAAATATTACTACAAGGAATAACGACCGGCTACATCTTTTTAAATATTTATTCGTTTGCGACGCACTTACATGTGATAAAGCTTTTTTCTCCATGGAGCTGGGTATTTAATCTTCCCATAATAAATGAACAAGACCCACTATGACCTATTAGGTTTATTATACCTTTCATGAACATGAAATGGTATATTAACTTTGGTCCGAGCCTAAAAAATTGTAAGTACCAGAAGGAGCAGAGATAGACCCATCAATAAGTATACCGATATGATCAGGTTGACGAGTTGAGTTCATTAAGCCATGTCCGTCTGTCCGTCTGTCTGTCTGTTTGAACGCAAACTAGTCCCTCAGTTTTTGAGATATCTCGATGAAATTTGGTATCGAG
>JAPVRG010296968.1:3241-14055 GCA_029783565.1 Rhagoletis cerasi
TTACTCGTACATTGAATTTGGTTTCAGTTATTTAATACTAACTTATGAAAATTTGCCTGCCAAACAAAGCTTCATCTATTTGGAAAAATAATTAAAAATAATCATATAATTAAAAATAATCAAATAATTCAAAACAATCAAATAATTAAACACAATCAAATAATTAAAAACAATCAAATAATTAAAAATAATCAAACAATTAAAAATAATTAAATAATTAAAAAAATTATTTGATTAATTTTGATTATTTGATATTTCTAGTTATTTGATTATTTTTTTAATGGCTATTAATGATGATTATTTTTGATAATTTTTAATTATAATTAATTATTAATTGCTGGGTTATGTAAGAAAATTAAAATAATCATTGAAATTAAAAAATGATAAAAAATTAATGATTTATAATCGTAATGGAAACTTAACAGCTCTGGGGCATATTCATTGTCAAAATAAAGTCGACTCTGAAGTTATTTGCAGATTTTTGACATAATTTTTACTGGAATATCTGTCAAAAAATATTTGTAGTCAGTAGACCGTTTCGAAAAAAAAGTTCGCCGTACACGCCCTCATATGAAGTGTTTTTGAAAAGCATTTGAAAAAATAATACAATTTTTTTTTGGACAACCCTAGTAGTCGCCCAATTTCATTTTTCTTCGTATCTTCGGCATTTATAGTCGGATTTTAAAGTGTGATACACCAATGTTTTTGTCTCGATGAGGGGGTTTTCCAATGGAAGTTCATTGACCTCAAAAAAGTTGGTTTTTTCCGTAGGGTTTTCCTACTTAACAAATCGAAATACTTTTTTCGCAAAAGATTAATGATTTTTGACGGTGTTTAATTTACTGTCATTAGGGCGGTAGCAACTGAGATCTGGTGGGTAAGTACCACAATGGAGCACATGAGGCCAATGAGCATCCGTAGGAAAACCCCCCTCATCGAGACAAAAACATTGGCGTCTCACACTTTAAAATCCGACTATAAACGCCAAAGATATGAAGAAAAATGTTATTGGGCGACTACTAGGGTTGTCCAAAAAAAAATTTATTATTTTTTTAAATGCTTTTTAAAAAAACTTCATATGAGGGCGTGCACGGCGAGCTTTTTTTATTTTGCCTGTAAGGCGATACGCTCTAATAGTCAGTGGATGGCGTATTGTCATTCCCAAGACAGCTGGTTCTACATACTTGAGTTTTTACCGCAAAGGACTGTTGTTTTGGCGATATAATCTTGTTAATTTCGGTGAACCACATTACGTGTGTATTTTTCACTAATTTTTTCTGTTTTACTTTTAATCCAAAGTAGTACTTCGGACATATTTAGCCTTACTGATTTCTAAATAAAAGCTATACCTACTTTTAACAGTTATACTGTGATTTTGGTCATGATTTCTTACCAACAGTATTACTGTGTAGAAAATATGTAAAATAAAACCAGTTTATAAGGTTTATTTTTAATTTTAAAATGGGAACCGGGTTTTTTCAAATTGCCATTTTTCGAATAACTCGAAACCCGGTTTTTTGAAAAAATGCGAATGATCGACAACCTAATTTTCGACCATTGTGCTTGGAGGCCACCTATTCTCTGATGAAGCAGACATGTTAATTTGCCGGTTTGCATGGTGGAGGTTGCCGTATGGAAGGGTTAAAATGGGGGAAAAAATTTAGTCGAAGACATTCACAAAGGATGTTATAAATTTTTGCAGATATTTCGGTTGATCGAATTTGCTAAAAACCACTTGTTTGAAAATTGCAACGTGAGTGACGACTATTTTTGCTTTTTTAATTAACTTAAACTCTTTAAGTAAAATATCAGTGATTGCACATATTGAAGGTAGTAAGAGCGTTATCATAAGATAAAACATACAAATGCAAATTCTTTTAGACATTTTGTCTTCAAATTTTTATTCGGATGTAATTCTGAGTGACCCTGGAAACACCCATATTCGCGTTTTGTTCACGGAATTCATCGAGAAAGCTCAAATACATTAGCATGTACATTTACATTTTTTTAGTTTATACTGATTACACTAACTTACTAGATACAAACCGGGTTCTAGGTTTTCATACATTCATACTAATGTACTATTTACTTAACATGGCCCGGATAAATTAATGTCGTATGTTACATTGGACGAATTTTGGGAAATCGCGATTGAAGTATGGAATTTAACTCAAAAACGCGACGATAGATTTAATCCAAAGTTTCACAAAGTACTTAAATTATTTTATTTTTATTGTTGTTAATTATTTTTGAGTTTATTTATTTAATTATTTACTTAATTTTGCAAGAATCATGTATGATATTCAACAAAATCTGATAAAAATTTGTAGTAAATTAACGATTTTCAAAAATTACTGAAATATTGTAAATATATATATGTATGTATGCGTATGAAATATTGCCGTGTGAAAAATGTTTGTGACATACGACAAAATCGGACGAAGTCGCTTGTGGCCTAGCATATACAACATTTTTCTCAATATCTCAGAATCTAAAGGATATCCAAAAACGAGATCTTGACTAGTTCAGTATTTCTGCATTATTAACTTAATTTGGCCAGATTTTCAGATACATTTATTTATCCGGGCGACGATATGTATACGGTTTCCAGATGTAGGGAACTTTTGCTTAAGTTTTTGCCGGATAACATCTTTCGTTGGTGCATTCAACTAATAATAATACGACAATCCGAGCAAATAAGCCCCTCTATGTATGTAAGTTTATGTGTATGATGGGCTACTAATAAATGCAATAACTACAACTACAACATATACCTTAAAAATTTAAAATTGGAAAAAAGGTAAAAAAGTAACAAGTTGGACTAACTAACGTACAACAAACAAACAAACTGCACTTATGTACGTACATACAAACAAACGTAACACATATATGAATAAATGTCAATAATGATGTATTATCATTGCTGAACTACTTACATGCGGCGAACAATTTGTAGCGTTGTTTAGCATGACTTGAATTGTATGCAAATTCTTTCTTAGAGTTTACTCGAATTGAAGTTGAATTTTGGTGGTGGAGTAGTGGTGGTGGTAGTAGGATTGATTGGTGGTAACTATATCTATGTGTTTTCTGAGAGGATGGTACTTTCAGCTTATTTTTGGATTATTTAGTTATTTTTTTTTTGTTTTTTTTTTCACAAATCTTTTACAAAATTATGTAAGTAGTATGTTTAAGTATTAATTTATTCGTACAGTATACAGTAATTTCAATGTTGTGTGTAGACGAAAATAATTTTGAGATTTTAATACTTTTTTAATTTAATGATTTTCTTCTTGCAATCACTAAAATTTAATTGTTGCCTGGTATTTTGCTCGTATGGTAGTTTAGCGCGCCTAAAATGATAAATATTTACAAAAACAGATGAGAAAATTAAAATTAAGAAATGTTAAAGAATAAATATGTTTAAATGTTTTAATGCATGTGTTACCCATAAATGTTTGCATGTGTGTATATAACTACAAAATAGCAAAAAAAAAAAAAGGGAACGCAAATATGTACATATGTATATATGTACCTATGTATATGTTGATACATTTCAGACTAGTTGGAAGAATCATTTCGATACTAAAACGTGTGCATATTCTACATACTATGTATTTATGTAGCTGCCTTTTTACGCACTAGTAAACAGCGGTCGGTGGTTGGGAGAAACGCAGCAATTATGAAGTAATTCAGGAACGTTTAATAAAGGGAAAGCAAAAAAAATTACACATAGTCTTCTTTGTTAATTTAAAACACAATTTTGGGGAGTCGATACTGTATACACATACGCAAGCTTCTCTGTTTTTTTTTTTGTTGAGGAATACTCAAGAAGCTCATGCTTTTCTTCTTTTTCCATCATGCCAGTATTAGGCGGTTTTTCAGTGTGTTGAAAACTTGACTTTTCCACAACTGCAAGTCTTGAAATGCCGCAATCTGTTTTTCATTCACCACTGCATTGCTGCATATTAGTGTCGTTATTGACGTAACGACGCCAAATGCAGCAAGACGAAGAGGATTCTGTAGGCATCTGGCCGCCCTCATACATTAGCCAACAACAAGCCTATCAGCTCTGCCAGAGCCCGTTGGCCGACCGACCAACCAACCACCGACCGATTATTCGACAGATGTAGCGCATGGTAGGTACATGTAAAAGCCAGAATGGAACGAAAACAAAAAATCGATAATGACTGCCTCGTGCTGGTATTCGCACTATTCCATGCGCAGTCCAGTATAGCAGTGCAAAATCAATGCCGGGCTTTTAAGGAAAAAAGAAGCGTTCAATAATTAGTTAAAAGCAAAGGCAAATTTGTAAACGGTTTTACAGGATACATACTTATTTAATTGAATAGTTTTCTTTTGCTTTTACGAAATATGTACCTATCAGTTTAACTTACATACATACAAAGAAAGATATGTAGCCCGGTAAACGTTTTGCTAAAGCGATAAAGGTCCGTTTGTGTTTTTATAAATTGGCGAATGTACAGTGGATTGGATATATTCCTACCTTATTACATGCGTAGTAGAAGTTTAGGCGGTTGTTTGATTTATTTTATGTATATTTATTGATTTCACACGTTTAGCAAGTCAATAATACAACGAAACTTTTTTGTTTACAGAATCACCACCAAGTTCTGAACTTCTGCTTTGCACAACGCCAACAAATTTGTGCGCACAAACACAACTACGAAATTTCAAGGGGCTGCAATGGTGCAATGTAGAATAGCCCCAATCGGGTTTTCAAACACTTTTTGCCTTGATAATTGCAATATTCTTCAATTTTAATTGTTCCAAAGTGAGCGCTGCTGCTAATGAGAGTGTCAGATAATCCAAATCTTTGGAATTTCACAGTCACTTTTAATTCCTCAATGGTAATTGGTTTCTTAATTACTGAAGAAAAAACGGAGCCGTCATCCGTGCACACAACCGAATTTACCCAATTTTCATATCGAATTGTCATCAAAAAGATGCATTTCGCCTCCACAAAAATCTTGCCGCCAAATACAATCCACAACAACTCAGAATCCAATTGGTTGTTTTCTTCAATTTGTTTTCAAAACTTTCGCAACAGGGTCGCATTGTCGGAAAGTACGCATGGGAAACCACGTAGTTGAACAGGGACTTTCTTAAATATTAACTGGACGGCTATACTTGCTATGTGCACACGCATACGAACTGACACTTTTCTCGCATACGAAAATTTATCGCAGAGAAAAGTGGGAAAAAATCAGTACCAAAGAACGTAAATCTATAAGAAGGGACAACTCGTTACTTTAAAAATGGTCCGCGAAATCTAAGACCGTAACAGAAATTCGGCCCCAGGATTTCACCTCACTCCTTGAAGCTGTCCGTAAAATGGGCGGCCATTTTCAAAAATACGAATATTGCAACCAAACAAATGAAAACAGCAAATCTTGATCATTTTTCGCGAAAAGTTTCAATGTTGTGCATGTTGGAGGAAAATGCATCAAAATAAATGTGAAAAGGTGTTGTGAAAGTGAAAATAAGTGATATTGCCGTGAATAAAGTGCGACAATTGGTATATGTGAGTGGAAATGTTTGTTTCATAGTGTGTCGTGCTTTTGGCCGAAAGATATTTCTAATAAATACTAATGTTGCAAAGTGTTTGTGAAAAAGAGGTGTGATTTGGAAGTATCGATATGGTACTCATTCAAAGTATCGCTGTAAAAATATATGGTACCCCTTAATATCGGAATAAAAAGACTCGATATCCCAAATATCGATACCAAATTCAAAAAATTATATCAATGCATTGGACTCGTTTTCCAATAAAGAATGAACTCTTTACTTTAACTTTAATAAGTGTTTGCACATGTAGAGGTTACATAATTAATTCATTTATACATAATTAATTAATTTATTTATGTATGTTGTCCCTTCTTATTGATTTACGTTTTTTGTTCATATGTAAACATACTTTAAGGCCGAAAAAAGAACCAATATACCTACTTTTCCATCACTGATATCAGCTGTTTATTTGACACGCGCAATGAAAAGAAAACAAATTCGTAACTTCATTCGAATTGTAGAAATTAACTCAATATTCAATAAATCTTTATAGTCGGAATAAATTGATAATGAAAGGCCAACCTACAAAGGATGTAACACAGCTTATTCACGAAATCAAAGTAGGGTAAGTATTTATAATAATTAATTATTTCTTGTAAAGATACAATCTACTAATTCCAGTAACGTGGAAGGCTCTTACAACATAACAACAAAAACATTGCAATTGTTTAAGAAAATCATCAATGGACAAGGATGGGCGCATGCAGAGTAAGTCATGTGAAAAATATATGTATATGTATGTAGAAAGAATAATCACCATAAAAAATGTGCTTTCATTGCAATTAGTGAACTCATGACCATAGTGCGCACACAAGGACATATTCTGCAATCCGCAATGCCACAAGAAACTGTAACCGCCAATATAGCTCGTCGGATTCTCAAGTTGATACGTGAGGAGTTCGATTTACTTCAGGCAAAGGTTTATCCATTTGTTCATTGCAAAGGTCTCCCTTTTATCACTAATCCCTAATCCGTTTTTTTAGGTTCACCAATTCACAGATGACCAAGCGTCCATGTCACTGCACAAATTGGTTACCCAAACGAGCAATGATGTGAGCGTCGATTACACCGAACCACAGCATGGTTTACGTGAAGCACTGCTTGATCACTTGCAAGAAATCGAGACGGAATTGGAGACAAGCTCAGAAAATATTTGTGCACAAGCTGAAGAACATATACACTCTTCGGAGGTTATACTAACATTAGGACACTCTCGTAGTGTTGAAAATTTTCTAAAACGTGCTGTTAAGAAACGTCAATTTTTGACTATCATCATAGCTGAGTGTGCGCCCGATTGCAGAGTATGTGAACTCTAGAAATTCTCATCTATTAATGTTTCCCCTTAGAAATCTTAAGTATTCTCCTATTTTTAGGGTCACAATTTGGCAGCCAGCTTGGCAAACGGAAATGCAGAGATAATCGTTATACCAGACTCTGCCATATTTGCAATGATGTCACGCGTTAATAAGGTCATCATTGGTACACATAGCGTACTTGCTAATGGTGGGCTACGTGCGGCGTGTGGTTCATATACGGTTGCTTTGTCTGCTAAACATTATTCAGTGCCGGTTATTGTACTATCGCCTATGTACAAATTGTCGCCAGTACATTTATGCTCATACGAGCAAGACGCATTCAATTTGGTAGGCTGTGCGGAAGATGTTATCGAATACGATTCGCTAGCCTCTCATTCTGCTAAAGTCTACAGCCCCATATTTGATTACGTACCACCAGAGCTCGTAACGTTGTTCATTTCCAATATGTAAGTTTAGGGTGTAGTGTTCTAATGTGTTTCAGTTGAAAACTTTTGTGTTTTGTTTTTTCTTTCAGCGGCGGCCATGCACCTTCATATGTATATCGGCTTTTGACTGAACTCTACAATCCAGAAGATTATGAGATTTAAATAAAACTGCCGCTATTTCTATACATCAACCCCCTGAAAATTCGAGCCTACGCATTTCTAGCTTTCGCAATAAGCAAAGTACACAAAGTAAAATGGAAAAAGAAAGATGAATGAGAAACGATACGCCTAGCCGATTACATATATGTATTACTTTTATGCACGTTTGCAAAGACGCTGTTGCTTTGACTTCATAGTATGCTTTCGTTAGCTTTTTTAAATACCACGTTTCACCGCGGCTTGCGTCTACCAATCGTCTAATCCAATTACTGAGCACAGACCGCAACAATGTTGCTCACAATGTATACCTACTATATTGCCTCTGTTTCCGGTTCGATTTCGTTTGGAAAGCGTACTGTGAAATTAGTTTGATAAATACCTTTTATTTTAGCGCACTGTGTTTCAGTACAATTGTCACATGTCACTCAATCACACTTTCTTTTAATTATTCTTCAATGCAAATTATCACAGTTTTCGGAAGGCAACATCAAGCTTGCGGTTATTGTCAAAAAAAAATTTTTCGCGATTTTGTTTTATGGAAAGTGGAAGAGTATAGAAAAACAACACAAATAAAAATAAAAATTTTAATTTAAAAAAATAGTGTGAATATAAGCATACATACATACATATGTATGTATGTGTATGAAGTGTGAATTTATACCTCAAAGGGATAACAGTGAATTTTAAATTATTGCAATATAAATTGAAGTTGATCGAAAAAACTGTTGATCTAGATTGAATAAGTGGTTTCCAACAAATTTATTGGGTTATTGCCAAGAGTTTTAACTAGCCAGCAACTTAATTTACAAGAATTGCTATCCAAAAAAGTACGAAAACGATAACCTTGCTAGCAGTTACTAGTTTAATGAAATTTTAATTAAATAGTCTTTTTTTGGCAGTTTGGGCATTTAAATCGCAAAAATTAATTTCTTTGCTTGTATAAAATGTAAGAAGCAACATGTAAACTGCCGTTTTTCTTACTGGCAAATTGTTACAAGTAAAATTTAAAAATGCAAGTTCATCTGTACTTTTTGCTCTCTCAATTTGCCCTACTTAGCAAATTTTCGCATACGAAAACGCCAGAACATGAAAACTTGTAACAATTGTTACTGGATTTTGCTGGGAATTGGGTACAAAAACACAACTAACATCGAAATGCGTACGGACGTATACATATGTATATGTACGTACATATATGTATACACTAGCTGCCCGTATGCGACGTTGTACGCATTTTTTAATGCTAATTTAGAAAAAGAAAAACAACTTATCATCATAGGCATACGTGGAATATACGCTGTTTGTCCGGCTGCTGATCCTGTAAGAATAATGCAATCTATAACATTGCTATGTAATTTCTGTACTACCAGTCGTGTGCCATTACAAAGTGCGGGTGGTCGAAGATTACGTAACAATATAACTGCAATTCCATTTGTAAGAGTTAGTATATGAGGCGGTAAGCCAGCCGGGTTTAACGAATTTAAGAATTCAGTGGGATAGTGGACGGCATCTTCCAGGTTAAGTACTGTGTCGATGGAAACATACTCTTTGGTTTCTCCTCTAGATACACTTCATAAATAACATCGTTTAGGGAGTGCACCACTTTACCAATTCTGGAATCTACAGTGACGTATCCATCGATATTTTGCACACTTCCATTTCCAATACTAAGCACGGATTGAGGGAAATCAGAACTTTTTGTCAAATGCAACTTCTTAATCTCATGCCCCAAGGCCGTTGTTTTAAGGCATGCTTTGATGATGTCCGCTCGGGTACCTATTGCTAAGACTGGTAAGGTCAGCCGAAAGTCCCCTCCGAAAAGAAAAGTTACTCCTCCAAAAATCTTATCACATCTTCTTAAATCTCTTAAAGTGCGGTCGACTGCTTCCAAAGGAGCACAGTTAGTCATAATGCGCTCATCCCACAGTATAAATACGGTTTCCTGTAAAACTGTTCCCCGCGGACCGTTTTTTCGAATACTGCAAAAAGTTTGCACCCGCATAAATTCATTTAATTGCGATTTGAATGTGGAGTGAGCAGTTCTACCACCTGAAAGAAAAGTTGCTGCTATTCCGGCTGATCCTACAGCTATTGCAATACGTCCAGTTGATCTCACATAAGCCAATAGAAGATTTATCAGAAAATTTTTACGTATACCACCTGGTGCGTCGGGGAAGAATGCTTCGCCTTTGTTTTTTTCAATACTCTGAATAACTTTTTCATAGATCACTTGTTGGTCTGGGACTGATTTTTGAACTTTTTCCCGCAATTATTCTTTTAAAACGTTTTGGTCGCATTGGTATCGCAAATTTCTTTCATAAATGGATTCAACATTTTGCTGATTTCTTTTGAGGGAAGATACACCAAAGATGTTTAGATCTTTTTCGCTAAGGGCAATAACCTTATCCTCAATTAGAACTAAAACTCTATTAAAAAGGCGATCACAAAATGGTAATGCAGGATTATTGAGCCGCTGACGTTCATTAAACAAAATGTCTTCCACGAAGTATTGCCGGAATGTGGTCCATAAGGACATGCAATTTGATGGCTAGCAAAAAACTATTGTAATAGAGAACAGTTCTCTTAGATTTGGTGGTGACTGTAATAAGGCAGCTTCTTTGAGAGTGTCATTCCAATGCTCATCATTTTCTAAACGACCAAGCTCTTGGCAAGCACCTTGGAAAGTGGGAAAGACTGGCATTAACCGTTCGGTCCCTGGTTCCCTTCCCGGGGAAAAAAGGATCCTATATGCTAATCTAGGCAAAAAGCTAGCTACGTACGAAATTTTAAGCAAATCGGACCATAAATACTATTTTTTCGAATAGATCGGTCCTTGGTCCACTTCCCGAAAAAAAGATCCCATATGCTAATCTAGGCAAAAAGCTACCTACGTACCAAATTTTAAGCAAATCGGACCAGAAATACGGTTTTTTCGAATAGATCGGTCCCTGGGTCACCTCCCGAAAAATAGGTAGTCCTATATGCTAACCTAGGCAAAAATCTACCTACGTACCAAATTTTAATCAAATCGGACCATAATAAGATTTTTTCGAATAGATCGGTCCCAGGTCCTCTTCTTCGTGTTTGGCGCTGAAACCACTTAAGCGATTTTGGCCGAGTCCAACAAAGCACGCCAGTTGTTTCGCTTCTGTGCCAACTGACGCCAATTAGAAATGCCAAGTTAAGCCAAGTCCTTCTCCACCTGGTCTTTCCAACGCAGAGGTGGCCTCCCTCTTCCCCTGCTACCACCAGCGGGTTTCGAGTCGAATACTTTCAGTGCTGGAGCGTCTGTATCCATTCCAACGACATGACCAAGCCAGCGGAGCCG
>JAPVRG010296970.1:0-12814 GCA_029783565.1 Rhagoletis cerasi
TCTGGGCGTTGCCCCACTAGCTTTTGGCTTTGTCAGTTGTAAGCAGACGGCATGCCACGCTACGCCATGCCACTCACTTGACCGCAAATAAAGCGAGGCTGGTCCACTACCTGCAGCAGCTCAGCAAATTTCAGTCAGCAACAGTTTCGATTTCCAAATTCCCAAATACGCCAACGGTGAATGCAAAACAACCTGAAGAGGCTATAGTTGTTACAGTACTGTTGCAGATGCAGCCACTTGTTGAGGTAACAGTGACAGCAGAATTAGCTAGAAGCAGCCTACAGTCACAGCAACAACAATACTAATTACAATAGCAACAATAGTCACACCAAACGATTGGCGAGTACGACAATTGGCCTGCAGCATTCGGTAGCTTTCAATTGTTTCTTACATAATTGCAGTACGTCAGGTGCACGGCCTCATTTCCCTTTCCGACCCAACTTTTCCCCACTCCTGCTCGCTTTCGTCCCCACCAAACATTTTTCATATGCGTTTTGCACGCATACTTGTCATGTGGGCGTGGTCTGCGCTGGCAGCACACACGTTGCTTAAAATTGACCAGGTCAATAGGTGTAATACACGGAAAATTCGCTTGAAATGCAATATTATGCGGAACTGGAATTGTAGTGGTTTGCACAACCAGCTGCTCCTCCCGATCTGCCCGCTGGCCATTAGCGCAATTAGTAATGCAATGTAATTTTCGGTTTGATTTTGATTTATTCGATGCGTTTTGAGTGTATTTGTGATTTCTATTGCCAATAATAATCGCGTTGTTGTTGCTGTGATTGGTAACGTTGTTGTGGAAATGAGATCGCTTGAATTTTAACTAGCGGATAATGTTTCGCAATTACCTACTTTGCGTTCTGAATTGGAATTGGAATTATGAAAATTGCAAATATTTCGCAGATTTTTGTTGCGAAGCGGAGTATCAGGAAGCGTTTTATGTCCGACTGGCAAATGCCCGGCGTGCTTTGCTGCGCCTCAATATTATTTTTGTGTTGTTTCTCCCTCTTACTACATCCAAAACTCTTAGTTAATATTATTTGAAGGTGTGTAACCAGGGCATGCATCATGTACGGCGATAATCGTTTGACGATAACGTTTTAACGATTGTCTTGCTTCACAAAAACTAAAAAATCTCAGTCGTTTGCGCGATATCGTTTACTCGATTCATAAATTGCTTCATGTAAAAGTTTTAAATGCCAAGTACAATCGAATTTACGACCATAACTGTGCGATAGCAATTTTAATATCGTTTAAAGTAAAAATATTTGTTTAATTCAAAAATGTTCCGAAGATCTGCTGCTATTTTAATTGATTTTAAGAATACATTTTAGGTAGATAAATGAGTAAAAGAAGCGAAAGACAGTTAGACATTTTAAAGTAATACCTTTTAGAATACGTTCCCTGCAAATAATCTAATAATAATAATAATCTGTTTATTATTAATATCAATATCTCTTTCTCTGTCTCTATCTCTATCCATTTTTCTATTTGTCTATTTATATATATATCTCTAACAATATTTCCATTTGGGCTGGTGTGACTGACCTAAAATATTTACAATTTTCGATTACTCTTAATATTAATGAATATTTTAATTAACACTTACATTGCCGGAAAAAAGTATTGGCACAACGAATTTCGTATAATATATGCAACAATTTTTATTCTAATATTTTTCCGGTATTTTTTCTTTTTGAAAATATGGTTCATTCTACAACAAAAAACATAAAAATAAAATCTCTAAATCGTGTGCTAAACTCAGGAAAATTCAATAAATTTGCGTACAAATTTGCAAATTTTAATCAGATTTAAAAAAAAAATTTTTAATACAACAAAGCGCAAGTTTGAAGTTGCTAGAAAATCGCGTTGATTTTTGGCAATTTTTTTCACGCATTTTCTTTCATACAAAGTATGTTCGACACTTTTTTTGTATGGAAGAAAGTAATAACACCGTCAGCAAAAAAAATCCAAAAAGCAATGCGATTTTCTAGCAACTTCAAACTTGCGCTTTGTTGTATTAAAATTTAATGGGCTACAAAATTGTATACCCCGAATTTTTTTTTTAAATCTGGTTAGAAAGTTGCAAATTTTTACGCAAATTTATTGAATTTTCCTGAGTTTTGCACAAATTTTAGAGATTTTATTTTTATGTTTTCTGTTTTAGAAAGAACCATGTCTTTGTAATTAATTACCGGAAAAATATTAGAATAAAAATTCTTGCATATATTGTGCAAAATTAGCTGTGTCAATACTTTTTCCGGCAGTGTACATGTTTTTGCGTCTATTTGTTCGAAACAAATTTGATTGGAATTTTTAATTTTCAAATAATATATTTGAATGACACGTACACAACTTTTCAAACTATTGATCAAATGACGATAGTCGACACGCCAGGCGATACGATAATAACTTGCATGCATGATGCGGTGTTTTGACGACGTCGTTTTTATAGCATCGTTTGAACGATTATCGTTTTAAATTTACGTGATGCATGCCCAGATTTTTTCAACAAATTACAAACAAATTTTACTTCAGCTTTTTATGGAAGAATAATAAACAATCTTTGAATATTTTTTGCTCACAAAATGAAAAAGGAAATATATTCAAGTGTAATGTGCATAATTTCCATAAAGTCCAATAAATAAACATACAAACCGACCGCGACCGACCAAACGCACAGTTGCACAGTTTCAAAACCTGTGTCTTTATAGCGCACTCGATGAAACCGTATTCAAAAGTACATAAATAAAATCTGCTATTTTTACTCGAAATTTGTTTAATAGTTAATTTGCGCGGTTCACCTAGTTGGAATCGAACAATAATCCGAAACGACTGGCGTGCTTTGATGGACTCGGCCAAAATCGCTTAGGCGGTTACGCCGCCAATCAAGAAAAAGAAATATGTTTCAACTGATTCATTTCTGATTTTTTCGTGTTTATAAAGGCTTTAAGCGAAGAACTTCATATGATAAACTGAATTATATATCCCGAAGATATTTCTTTGCGAGTTTTTGTGCGTTAAGATCAATTTCGCGACATTGCATACTGAGCAAATCAGCCATGAAACTAAATCGTGCATTCACACTTGTCGGACGGAATTCTTACCACTTTATTCACAGTGGAATCCATCATAATAAACTCAAGTGCCAGTAACTATATTCTACTCTATACTCGTACACCATAATGACTTTGCCGGCAGATATAAAGAACTTAGATCGTTTTTTGCGTTCTTTGGTAAATTGTGCCACAACTTTTCCCGTGTTTGGCTCACCTTTGCATCAAGACACCTGGAACATTTAGAGAATCAATACATATTTTAGACTGCATTGTCATCGTTATCGGAACTATGCGGAAAGTTTAAAGTACCCAGCGTGGCGGGAAGTTAGTTTAAAATCGATTCCAATCGTGTCCATTTGATGCGCTTAATGTAATCCTGCATCAACTGCCAATAGAACTCCACATCCGCGAAACGAGACGGGATTTGAGTAGGGGCAGGATAGTCGAGGAGAATTCCACTGAAGTCTATACTGACGGGGCCAAAATGGACTGCGGTGTGGGTGCAGGGGTGTTCTCCAAAACGTTGAATGTCTCTCTCTTGTTCCGACTACGAAACTTTGCTAGCATCTTCCAATCGAAAGTACTGGGAATCAAAAGGGCCTGCAAGGAATAAGAGAGCAGCTGCGTAGAAGTTTTATAGCCAGGCGGCACTTCTAGCACTTGCCTCACCGGTAACAAAGTCCAAAACAGTCGGAGATGGCAAATGTGCGTTAAGCTCGACGGCCGAGTTAACATACATTCCCCTCATCTGTGTTCCATAGGAACATACACGAAAATGAGAGGGCGGACGAGTTGGCTAAGGCCAGAGCATACTTTGATGAATCCGAAGCAGAGACAACTGTCCCCTCGGACTTATCAAAAGGCAACTTCGTTTGCAATTCGTACTTATGGCTGATGCACGTTGGAACGACTTTCAAACCTGAAAACCTGCAAACCTGCCTGGAACATATGGCCGCATTATGACAAACCAAAGACAGAAGAACTTTTAAAGAGGTCGGCGAAAGATTTAGTCAAATTAACAGCCACGATAACGGGGCATTGGCTAACATGTGGCTAAAATGGGCCTTCCGTACAACCCTCGGTGCCGTAGCTGTGATCTTGTGGGAAGTAAGGAAACGACCCTACACTATCTTTGCGTGTGCCCAACATTTGCACGAATAAGGCATGACACACTCGGAAGTTCTTCCATCCAAAATCTTAGGGAGACCTCCAAATTCAACATTACGAGCCTAAATAGATGCATCGAAAAATCCAAATGGTTTGACGAAACCAAATCATGAAAACAGGAACAAATCGAAGATCCCAGAGAAAGTGTAACAAAATGGTGCTATAAGCACTAATTGGGTCCTGGGTATGTGATCAGGCGACGCAACTGCCAACCAACAAACCAAGAATCAGTTTTCCGTTTTTCAAGCCATGGCCAGCAATTAAACGAGCATAGGAAGGCAAGCTGGTAACTCAACAAACAAGCGTGAAAGTACATACATATGTACGTAAGTGGTTGCAGGCCTTACTTTGTGCCAGAAGCAGAGCATTAGCTTATTTGTTTTTTTTTTTCTATTACCACCTTTTACAACCCAACCCTCTAAGCATACATTCCAAGTTTACGGCCATAGCTCACCGATTCTGCCTTCAGCCATTGCTAACCATTCGCACACATGACTAAACATAACTTGAATTGTACTGCGGCTTTTAATGCAGCTTTTCCAACTTAAACTCACAACAGCGCACGACAGCTGCAGCGGCAATAAAAAAGAATGCTACACTTTTAATCATTCCTCAAAACAGCTTTACTTCAATTTCAGTTGGTCTTTTTACTCTTGATTGCACTGCAATTGTCATTGCTTTGTTTATTGCTCGCAATGTCGGCGCTGATCTCGACTTCGCTCTCGACTTTGTTAGCATTTCGTTTGTATACTCTTTGCAAATCTGACCTATGCATCCGCACACACAACACACACACTCCTACAGTACATCCATCACGAGTAATTTGCGAGTGTTTGTAATGCCGCCCATTCTCAAGCGTCGCTGCAATCATTCATTGTCCCTTTCCTGTCGTTCATGTTGCACACACTTATATCGGCTTCTCTGCTGCTCTTTTCTGTGTACTTTTCCCTCGACTGCGATTGACAGCGTTAAACAGCTGCACATGTGTTCCTCTTTTCACTGTTTGCCATCTGTTATTATTGTTGTTGCCATTGCTTTTGTTTTTTGCTTTATTTGTTTGCAATGTCAGCTGCATTTTACTGGCTGTGACAGCATCCTCTTCCTCCTCCACACCCGCACAAGCAACTACACTTTTCAATGTTCATTCGCTTGTCGCTTACAAACGATCAACTGTCTCTTCATTTTTCCATTTGTCTGTTTGTCTGACTGTCTGACTGTCTGGCTGCTTTCCGCCCTGCGCCTGCTTGTGTGTCTTTCCGTTTGCGGCTGCGTCTAATTTTCCATGCAAATTTGAATTTGATTAGTCGTGGTTGCAGTTGCAATTGCGGAGCGCTTGAGCGCACAAACACATGCAAACAATGGCATACAGACACATGTAAGTGCTTTTAAATGTTTGCATGCGTGCGTAAAGTTTTCTGCATTCTTTGAAATTTGCCATGTTCTTGATCTCTGCTCCGGTTGAGAATATTTGCATTATCTGCTCGGCGCATTCTCTACGGATATTTCTATGGTTACATAGATTTCCTTTAAATTCTGTTGAGCCTGGTGACTAGACATAATTGCTGTACTTCCGTTTTATAAAATGTTTTTTCCGCGCAATATGTGGAAAAAGTGGAAATAATAAATGCATTCTTCTTACTAGGGGTTCTCTTGCACGTCGCTCAGTAAAAATACGGAGTGAGTCCAGGGAGCCAGTATAGCGCACCAAATATTTTAGAAAAAATGTATATACTGTCTGAAATGCATAACCATAGATGCTTAGCAACTATAACAAAAAAAAACAAGCACTCTATGCTCAATATCTTCAATTGAAAAGAAGAAAGATTACTGAATGTGCACATACACAATATTAAACAGACAAAGTTCTCATTCTTCTTGTTTGACCCAGTAACTGCCTAAAAAAAATTTTTGTATCTAGTAAATCCAGTCGCTTCTCCTTTGTCTGAATTGTCAGAAATTGTTGGAACACTTTGACGACAGCAAGGGACACGTTCTTATGGATACAATTATTTCGACGACAGCCAACGTCTTGGCTGCAAGACTGCAATTGTCGACGTCGCCAGATTAGATCTATTTCTCTTTCGTGAGCGACAGATAAGGGTTTTCCTCTTCTTCTATGTCAAACTCGTACAAATTCATGATGTCGCTGCGGCGTTCAAGAAATTCCTGTCGCCATCGACAAAGCATTTAGATAATGAAGATAAAACTTGGCAGTTGTAGCCCATGGCCTGTCGTTTTCAATGCGTTCCAACTCTTAGAGAAGCCAAGTCCTTCTCCAGTCCTTTTCTCCATCGCAGAAGAGACGTTCTTCTTCTTCTGCCACCACCAGCAGACTATGCTTTCAAATTGTCAATATGCTTTTTTATGATGATCTGTTGACACTTCGCATTACCATACCGTAACAAAAATGTATACATTAGGTTTGTTCCACAAGCCACTCGAATTCACTTCAAGGGCAATTCTGGCAACTGTCTCTCATATCTCTACAGTCTTTTGAGAGATAAAAGTCTTTTGTAAGACAATTGTCAATTCTGGCAACTAACTTGAAAGCTCTTTTCTGTTTCTCGAAAGACTAATTAAAAGATATGCTAACGAGGAAGTTTTAGAGTTATTCTGTTTGTCTTTTAGCAATAAGATTTCTAAAAATTAAATTAAATTAAATTAAATTAAATTAAATTAAATTAAATTAAATTAAATTAAATACATGTATACATTTTTCTTTTTACAACAATGAAAACTAAAAATTAAAATAAAAACAGCATAACTGAAACTGAAAACAGAAAAAAATAAATAAAAAATAAATGATATGTAAAATTAAATTGAAAAACATAAATTGAATTAAACAAAAAGAAAAAAATACACAAAATAGCTCTCTAAAAATTAATTATTCTTTTTAAAATAATAAAATCTAAAAATCAAAAGGAATTTAATTTAAAAAAGCAAAAATAATAATATATAACGTTAAATTATTAATATAAAATAAACTAAAACAAGTTATCCAAAAAAACTCTGTTAATAAAAGAACAACTAACGGCTAAATCTTTTGTGGAGTTATTTCTTTTCATTTAAGTAATGCATGTTCTAAATATGAACGAAATCGGATCATAAATACGGGTTTTCCAAATATGCCGACTCCTGCGCCACCTGGCGGATTAAATAATCTTTCATATTGAATTATCATTGGGTTATGAGCTAAGTTTGAAGTTTCATGTCTCTAGCTAATCGGGAAGTTGGTTAAAAATTGATCGCAAGATTTGATTACAGACAGGTGAAACTTAAAAAAAGCTTGTAAAAAATTAATTGATTTTTTTGCGCAGAAAAGAAAAGAAAAGAAAAGAAAAGAAAAGAAAAGAAAAGAAAAGAAAAGAAAAGAAAAGAAAAGAAAAGAAAAGACGGAATAAAATTGTATCGCATTTTGTGGCAAAAATTTATAAAGTTTAAACATCACCTAGTAGTAGAAAGGCTGCCATACAAAAGTGGAGTTGCCACGCCTACGAACTTTCGTAAAAATTTCAAGCATTTTAATTAGATTTCTTAGAAAGATTTTGATTATGCAATTTTGTAGCCCATCCATTCAATTATAGTATAATAAGGTGGAAGTCTGAAATAGCTAGGACTTACCGTTGATTTTTGGCAATTTTTTTTGTTGACTGTTGGACATTGTGTATCAAATAGTTGCCAAAGAAAAAGTAAAACTTGTTTGATATCGCGCCAAATCGCAGCATGAGATAATGGAAAAATAACAGATCAAGGACTTTTCTACCGATTTATAATGAGTGCTTATTAAACATTTTTAAACATTTTTTTAAAAAACAAAATAAACTTTTTTTTAATTGCACAATTTCACTTTAATATCAATTAAATGTCCACGTTTCTTTGGCACAACCTTTAAACTATGATAAAAGTTTTGATTGGTAAATATTCTACTAACCTCACTATTTCTTTCCATTTTTCACTTTTCAAAATCAGCTAATAGATTATGAGATACACGCACACAAATCAAGCTACACATTTTCCGTTTACAGACAATTTCGAAACTATCTCTTTGAGGTTTACCAAATCAACCGTAAGTCAATTTATAGAAAAACAGAGTATACCGTTGTTTACTCTGAAGTAAGAAAAAAAATCAATGAACGTGACTTCTTAACCACTTGAAACTTGCAATTTGTCGTACTAAAATTTAATAGGCTATAAAACTGCATTCTTAAACTGTTTCTATAATTTAAAAAAAAAAAAAAACTTTGGTGAACATTTTTCTATAGCATTTCAAATTTTTTTTTGCGCAGTCATTTTTCGTTTTGAGGAAACCCTGTAATTGTTTCCAACTAGTTTTTATTAATTAACATTGATTAGCAGGAACAGGAGAATCGATTTCCTTCAAAATTGCTACTTCTCTGCACTTTGCACTAAAAAATTTTACATAAACAAATAAAATTTCAAAAATCGGCCACGACGAATCTCTGCTAAATCTTATTAGCTTTCGGTTAAAAAATTAAAGATTTACGCAGTTTTGAACTCAATTTTCCAGTTTCAAATCACTGTGGGACGCTATAAAATGTGAAAAATCATAACTTCATCAAACGCTGCAATCGAATATAGACACATTCAGGGTAGCCTCGGCATTTTCTGTCATCAATGCCATCTACTATGAGGGAGTATCGCTTAGTGCACACTACAGTGAAATATTGGCTAAAGATATAAATTGAAAAGTAGCTCGACACATATGATCCTGGCCAGATAATTAGAGGCTTAGAGCTCTTCTCCCTGAACGTCTTTTACTTGGGTCAGTTGGTGGGGTCATCACTGGCCAATCCTTAATAGGGCATCTACTTTGGAATTAGATTTCTAGCGAACGAATACTGCCCTTGTTATGAGAGGACAAGGCACATTTCCTTTGCCACTGCCCAGACTATTTTAAACTGAGACGACGGTGTCTCCATCAGAACTTTTCCACGATCAGTCAGACTTAAATGTGATGAAGATCAGCGATTTGCGGCCCTCTATAAATCTACCCAGTTAGTATTTCTATTTCTAGGTCTACGGTAGAAAATAATTACGAACCAAATCGAACCGGTTAATGTTAGTATGTCATCATCTAGGATCTGGATAAGGACAGACACAACAACCCAATCTTAAACAAAGTAAGGAAAAAAGTTAGGGTTTGATGATAGTTTGATATTCTGGATTATATTCTATGATACAATCCTGGAAAAAAGCGCTTACTGGGTCAACTGCGATATATCGACTCGATTAATTTATCAACATTTATCGATAATTTTATACTTTACTTATTCGATATTTTTGATAGTATTATCGATAGTTATCGAAATGTGTTAATATATATCGGTCTTAAATGTATTAATCAATTAAGCTACCGAACGATTAATTGATATCTTTATCGATTTATTCTTTTCCGCTATTATCGATATATTTTTTACAAATTTTCAATATATTTTGATAAGCCAGGTGCGGAGGAGCTTTCATATTTTTGCCGGATTTGTATTATAACATACTCGGTAAAATACGGGCTACTGTTGCGCTTAAATAACGCAAAAAAGTTCTTAATCAGCCCAAATTCCCGGTGCCTTACCAATTCTGGTGTGGCCGCGGTCGCCATTGCTATTGCCATCTGCCGTCCCAACCATGGTTGACTTTGGCTGCGATTATTGTCGACTCAGCCTAAAGAAGTGTATTCATATAATAATTGATATGGATATGTTAAGGGATTTAGTAATACGTGTAAAACTGTCGATATTAATGTCCTTTAATAACTAAATTTATAAAAACTTTTTGGCTGAGGATATGCCATACCCGTATATATAAAAATACTTACAAATGCATACACACTTTCACATCAAAATATTAAAATGAGAAAATCAGTGTAAATTTATGCAGCAATATTAACGTATTTAAATCGCAGTTTCAGCGCTGTGAAAACGTTGATAATGTGGAAACTCACTACTCATCACATATATGTATGTACATACACATATAGCTAATAGGCGAAACGCTTATGGTTTATTAGTGAAAAACGAGATTACTGGCATGTGCATCAAGCGAATGATTTGCAAGTTAAAAACCATTTATGATAAGCAGATTATTGTGGATAATGGGGAATATATGCAGGTATTCATATATGTATGAATGCGCTGGCATATACATAAGTACATATGTACATATATATCAGCTTATGCGTTGTGCTTTTTCTTTTGAACCTACACAATGCCGCTTGCTGTAAAATTTCCAGTTATAAATAGAAATTTAACTGATTTTATCAGTGCTTAAAATACGACAGATTTTTCCGACAATAATTTGCGAGCAGGAATGAGAGAAGAGCTTTCTATAATAACAGCAGCAAATGATACGTATGCACGTACCTACATATGTATATATGCATGAATTTGTATTAAAATAAAGTCAGATTACGCAGAAAATAATCGCCTTTAATAATCTGTAAAGAAACTTTGTTCATCCTTTCCATTCCAAATTCACCGACTAATCGGTGTACAAAAAAAGTCGACATCTTCGGAACGGAGTGAATGAAACAATTTGGGTTTTAATATCATTGAAGGTGAATATTTTCCGCGTAATCAATCACTTACAGCGTGCCGAATACAAAAAAATGGCAAATATTTATAAAAAATTACTGCAAAATATTATTGTCTAAACAGATATACCATAAAATACCGCTGATATGTAGATAGTATGCACATTTTTCTATAAGTGTACAAAATTTCATACAATTATCTACAGTATCTTATGAGAAAATGATTTTACCATCTTGCAATAAATTTCAATTGTTAATAAAACAAACAAAAAGCGGAATATGAACAGAATATTCATAGCTTTAAGTACTTATTAATGTATTTATGATAAAAATCGGTGATTTGATGGAAATTTTTGGGCACACTTGACGTGAGACTAAAAGATTGAAATATATTAAAACAATTATCAATTTCATCGTTTTTCTTTTGAAAACTAAATATTTTCAAGCGGCAAAAAGGTTCTTTGTTTAACTCATTTAATTCTTTTGCCGTATCGGTCGGTTAGCACTCCAAATAAACGTTTTTTGAAGGATTAATTTCTCACGAAAATAACATGGAGCCGGACAAAATCAGCACATTCCTGACACAATTGATAAGAGTATCGCAGGGACCGTAACGGTTATAATCTTTACAATAAAAATTTATTTTTTCGATCAAATTTAATCGTTATTGTTTGATTTTTATTTTTTCGATAAAAAAATAACCGTTATTATTTTATTTTTACTTTTTCGATCAAATTTAATCGTTATTGTTTGATTTTTATTTTTTCGTTCATAAAAAATCAGTCTCCGTAATAACGGTTAAAATTATCGAAAAAATTTAAATCAAAAGTAACGATTATTTTTTTATGGAAAAAATAAAAGTCAAACAATAACGATTATTTTTTATAGAAAAATAAAAATCATGATATTTGACTATTATTTTCGATCCCTGGTTTATCGATATAAATAGTTTATCACTAGCTGTGTCGATCGAAGTATTGAGTGACAGATTAATAAATACACAAAAACTTATCAATATTGCTATCGATATATTAATCGCTATATCTTTACTTACCGGTATTTTTATTCATATTTTCAATACCGTTTACCATCTCATCACCGGTGATATTTTCTTTGTCGATTTCATTTCGTTAGCACATCGTTACCTGAATATAGAAAAGCCCTAATAAATCTCCCAATTTGAAGTATGTTCAACAATATTATCAGTTAGACTTAATAAAATAACTGTATCATATTTGGTAGTAATTGATAAGTCGCTTATCGAGATACACATATGTAGTAGTAAGTAAGCGGTGCCACGCCCATTTTCCAAAAATCTATAATATTATCAGCTTAATTATCGATTTTGGGTGAATTAGCTTCAGCAGTTACTGATTTACTGCAGGTTTCGTATTTCTGTAAAATACCGTTATATGGGAGGTAGGCCTGGTTATTGCGTGATTTCAAAAATGCTGAACAGATTTCTTAGTTAGATGGGGATTAGTGAAGTGGCTACTGAGATACAGCATTTGATATATTTATGTCTATATCTATTTCGATTCCTTTAGGCTGTTACAAACAACCATTATGCGAAAAAATATATGACACCCTTGTGCACAAATGCGCTTGGGTATAATAAAGAGGACTTTATCTGCTTTACAAATCGAAAATCTTTATGAAAATGTCACTTTATCAAGCTTTTTAAATCTATTATTTTATGAATAAGGTTGTTAGTTTTTATAAAGTTTTTTAGCCACTCTGTAAATAAACAAACTATTAGATATAGCCATATATGTAATACTTCTATATTGCCAGTACACACAAAGTACATTCTCCAACATCAGAGTGCCGATATATTGTAAAAAGAAAGAGAGATCCGATAGCGAATGTACCCTAAATGACAATTATTTCTGTCAAAAACTCAGTAGCGGATCATACTCCCATAGAAATAAACTCTATGTAAAAAACGTATTTTCTAATATTTACTTAAAATGGTTCGGCGCTGTTCAGTGTGCAAAAAAATAAAGATAAATTTACCAAACTGCATTGGTATGTAAAT
>JAPVRG010296977.1:0-17938 GCA_029783565.1 Rhagoletis cerasi
AAGACATAGGTGTCGTCATTCTTCCGTAGCTTCCCCTCGCTCTTTCTCCTGCACTCTTTTTTCCGGTCCCCCTACGTCCTTTCTTCCATCTCCTTTCTAAGGGCATCACAATGGACTGCTTTGTCGAGTCCAAGTGTGCCTCCATTTATGGAGGCAGCCCGCTTACCTAACCTAACCTAACCTATATTTATAATCAAGCAATAATTATATATTTTGAACGAAAAAATATAACTCAAATATTAATTAAAATTTTAAATTTTAATTGGTTAATAGTATAGTTAAAATTGTTTTACTACGCTTACAATATGTTAATTTTTTTGCTGAAATTAAATAAATAACGAATATTTTCCTTCCCGGACCTAAATGTTTTAGCATCAGTATGCTTAGTCCGTCGAGGCCAATCGATTTGGTGGCTTTTGCCTTGCCGATGGTCACCTAAACTTCATCTCTGGTAAAAAGAAAGAGGTGCAACCTTCTGGTCATCCCGACGACGGGATTTATCCACCGAAGGATACCGTGTGAACTGTCGGCTAAAATAGTTCACTTATTTCTTCCGATTAAACAGGGCACCAATACAGAATGTGGATGCCACCCTGTCAATGCGCTTCGTCGGGTTCGATAAGGACCTACCTCGCATTAGAGGTGCAGCTACAGCATATACGAAATTTCAGCGAATTTGTGGTACGGTTTCTACTTTTGGCCGCAGCTTATACCGAAACGTACCACTGTGCAGGGCCATAATAAATTCTGACAGCTAGGCAGCGTCAAGAGCCTTAGACTCACGTAAAAAAAGGAGGTGGGAGGACTTTCAGGTTGCAGTACAATAGCGTATACCAAAGGGTAAAATACAGTTAAAGGAATGTATAACTCCCTCTCCCAACGACTGCTTAATATAAGCCGGGAGGGATTAAGAACTATCACTGGATACCTGACAGAACACAGAATGCTAAGGTATAACCTTTGTAAAATGGGACTTTCTTATGAGACGGACGGCTGATTATGTCGGCTGGCGGAGAAGACCTTAGAGCATACGAGCTTGTCATTGCCCACGTATAAGTAGCCTAAGGCTTGTAATAATAATAATAATAATAATAATTTGGCGCTTACACATATGTTAGTGTTTGGCCGAGCTTCTCCTCCGATTTGTGGCGTGCGCCTTGATGTTGTCACACAAAGGGGAGGGACCTACAGTTTTATGCCGACTCCGAACGGCGATTGTATTTTTGTGAGAAGCTTTTTCATGGCAGAAGTACCCTCCGAGGTTTGCCATTGCCTGCCGAGGGGTGACCGCTGTTAAGAAAAAACCTTTTCTCTAAACTTTTTGGGCTTGAACCCAGGCCTGCGCGCACTGCTTACCACTACACCACAGCGGCTTGTATACCTCGGATAATTATTAATGTATCCATTCGAAGTGCTACACCGCATAAATAACCTAAGATTGATTGAGTATTTTTCATACATATACATATATGTACATTAGGGTGCATCACCACAAAACGTTTTTCGGTTTTTCCATCGGAATTATATAATTTATTATATTTTGAGACTTCTGCTAAAATATTTCGGAAACTATTATAATTTACGTGAGCTGGACCGATTTTAAAATGACATCAAAAATCGTATTATTTTTATTTCGTTAATAAAATGTTTAAACATTTTTTTGCAGACCTTTTAAGCTTAAGCTATTTTATCATCTGAGGTGACTTTTTTGGTAAAAATATTTTTAAAAACTAAATAAAAGACTCAATTTTTGGAGGCTTTTTCAAATCCAACCAGTTCACGAAAATGTTAATATTTTTTCGAAAAATTTTGACGGAAGTCTTAAAATATAATAGGTTTTACAATTCCGATGGGAAAAAATGCTAATTTATTTTGTATGGAGGGTATGCAGTCTAATATTCATATATCTATATGTTAGTACCCGTGTGGGTTCTCTTAGAAGAAATTATCACTATAAGGCATTGTCTCGGTGTTGTCAAAGAAATCTTACCAAGGGAAACCTTGTTAGTTCACAGCTTGACCGAGTCCAGAATTTGCATCTTAGGGCCAGCCCAGAAACTGATGAAGAGAGTCATAGGAAAAATAATCTATTTGGCTCCGGATAAGGGCAACTTAGTTAGGTTTTCCTAAACTAAAACGAACGAAAGGAAAGGAAGGAGGCTTGTTCATCACCAGAGTAGTTTTTCTTCCTATGCGTGTATGTAGTTTACTATCGTGAAGTTTTTCGTACAACCAATAATATATTATTTGAGGAAATTTAGCTAGGCGCTAGACGGAATTAAAGCGTGCCTAGAGAATTATCGATTGTTCTCTGTGTGTACAGATTTTAGTTCACATACGGCAAAATATGAGATGTTTCTGCGTTTAAATTGTGTGTCATTGAATGGTCTCATCTCGTATTTAGAATTATGTACGCTGTCACATGCCAAATTCAGCCTAATAAACTCTTAAAATCTACTTAAGAATTTCAAAAGAAAATTTTGATTACAAGGAAATACGGGCTTCTAAGTATTTCCACTAAATAAAATGACATACCTACGCATATACTTACGTATCTATGCAAAAGTTCCTAAGAACCAAATTTTGGGTAAAATTTACGACAAAGAAGAAAAACAAAAAAAATTCCTAAGCGCAACGCGCATTTGACAACGGCAAACACACGAACATCAACCAGCGAAAGCATAAACTTTAGAAATTCATATCAGCTACCATGGAAAATTTTATGCGTATTTAAGTACACATATTTATGCATATGTGTAAGGGCATGTAACTATAATTATGTGTGAATGAGTTTTAAACTTGAAGATTGTTCACTCCATCCACACAGCGCAAAATTTTGCTTGCAAATAAATTGCATATGAAATTGGCGAATAATTTTTTAGAAAATAAAGTGTGTAGCTAAACCTAAATTGAGAAACTCACAACAAGGAAGACAACAACACCAAATCGCGGAAAATGCTGCACAACCACAAAGGCGCGGGAAGTTGGAGACACAGCGAAGTGCAAGAATTTGTGAGGCGGAAATTTGGCGGCGAGCAACAGCAACAACAGCAGCAATACCAATCACTACAAACTGCCAACAAACCAGCTAAACCAACGTCAACAGCGCACTGCTAACATACAAATAAGTAA
Source organism: Rhagoletis cerasi (assembly GCA_029783565.1). NCBI lineage: Eukaryota > Metazoa > Arthropoda > Insecta > Diptera > Tephritidae > Rhagoletis > Rhagoletis cerasi. The sequence continues at coordinate 3,133 of JAPVRG010296977.1, forward strand.
CCGCAAACATGAACGAAGGATAACCTCAAAACAAATACCAACAACAAAAGGAATGCAAACGCAAACCGAGTGTGGCAATAAGCAAAGCAAATTTTGCGATATCTAAAGTAAGAAGCAGTGATAAGCCGCGGACGGAAACCAACGTAGCGATGTTAAGAGATGTTTGAAAGCCCTCCTAAGACATCCACGCTAAGGTGGCATATTTACTCGTTTTTTTCCGACACAGTTGTGCGCTGAATTCAAGCGAAATAAATGTGGCAGCGTAAAAGTTTATTTACCAAAAGTTGACGATATTTTCCATTAGCAAGTTCGTTGGTTTGCAGCTACGCTGGCAGACAAGCAGCAGATAAGCAGGTAGCAGGCAGGCAGAAGGATAGACAAATACATATTTAAGTGGCAAATGGAGTGAGGAGAGAATACCTCACGCTTACCAGACCAGCAGAGTCGGTGTATTTGCGCAAACCTCAAAAGTGTTGTGACACTTGCAAGTGGAGCTCACGACCGCAATGCCATTTAGTGGGTTGTTGTTGTGCATGTTATTATCAAGCAATTGAAACAGCTGCATACATATTTGCAACAGCACCGTGTAAGTATGCGGCTGTTTGTAGGTTGGGGGCAGACATGAATACGACAACAGTGGCAGGGTTGTGAGCTGAAGACGGCAAAGTTGAAAGGTGCAATAATGTAATGCCACTTGAAGTTGCGCCTTCTTGTGTTCTCGTGCCACTACGTCTTATTGTATGCGCACTGTCTCTTTGTCCCATCTCGAGGAGTCAAGTGGCAGTGGTAAATCTGTAGTGTTGCTCTTTGTGTGCATTTACTTAATTTTACTGGCTGGTACAACGGCTTGTGTGCAAATATGAAAACTTAATAATTAAGTGAATGTACAACAAACGAAATGGGGCGTCAAAGGTGCCATAATGCAATGTAGCGCACGTATAGAAGAAGGATAACCGAGGACTATTATAAGCCACTATGTTAGGCGCTTCGAAGTCGAGTACAGTGTAAAAGATGGAATGAAAAGTAGAAAAAGTAGTAAAAAGGAAGAAAGAGAGAATAAAATAAAATTAAAAAAAAGGGAAGAAAAAGGAAAACCAGTGGAATAATTAGATGAGTTTCGGGCGAAACCAATATTTATATGTATGTATACCCGCTGCACAAGCTTATAAAATGTATTTTTGCACGGCAATTTCGAAAAAAAGTTTTTTTTTGGTCGAACTTTATTGGTCGCATTTTTACATTTTTCGCCATATCTTCAGTACTCATAGTCGGATCTTAAAGTATGAGAGAACATTTTTTTGTTCGAAAGTTCATTGACGAGGTACGTGAGTCGTTCTAGTACTTACCCACCAGATCTTAGTTCCTACCACCCTAATGTCAATAAATTAAAGCTCGCCAAAAATCATTAAACTTTTGCTGAGGAAGTATTTTGGTTATTCCTGTGAAAATATTTAAATCAAATTTGTATTGCCAAATGTAGGTGTACACAATGGATGGACCATACCAGAAAAAAAATTTCACCGTGCCCCCCTGGGTCTAAAGAATTTTTGCACACATCATACACCAACTCTGTCGGAAACAACAAAAAACAAAAAAAAAATAAGTCTTATAAGGCAATATAAATCACAAATTTTCGTAGAGTTTAAGTGTGACAAACGGACGGCAAGGTATTGGTGAAGATATCGCTATCTCTAGTTAAAGTCTGGAACGTTCAAAGAAAATGCACGAGTTCTCGTTATTCTTAAACCTCTGACATTAGTAATTTATTCGAAAGCCCATTCTGTTGGAATACGTCAGCACTGAGTAGTGACCTGTTGTGATCCACATAGCGAGCCGAAGTTTGAAGCTTCTAGACGGAACGAGGGCTCCCGCCTTTTAAGTATACACATTTCAAACGAGAGCTCATTAGAGGCAAATGCTATTTCAACGACATCAATAGACAATGTAAGACTTTATTAAGTAGTCCCATTTTGAATATGACAGTGGCACTGTAGCACAATGCCAAGAGCACCCTGACCATCTTCTATATAACTGTCCAGAAATCTTCAGATCGAGATTTATATTCCTCCGATCAGAAAATTACTAATACTTGAAATAGAGTGCATCACGAGTAGAATTTTGAATACATGACGACATACTCCTTGGCGGAACTAAGGACGCCTTCTGGTCTATGTGAGAGATCCACTAGGATTTCTGCCAAGTCAATCTAACTTTACATAAAGTATGGAATTATTTGAACGCTGATAAGGTCCTTTGAAAACTTCTTTCTTTTCATCAACATATGACCAACTTCTACAGTAAATTTTTTAGTCCAGATGGCTGTTAAACAAATTTTTTGCATTGCAACGCTGATTTATTTAGAATTCAGCGTTCTACGCAAAAATTTGTTTATCAGATAATTTTCTAATAAAGATATAAGCCCGAATAGTGCACTGGCAACGTTACAAAAACTTTAGTTTTCCATGGAATCGACCATGTTATGTATGTCAAGCATGAGCTTTTGAGTTCTTTCTTGAAGTAATTTTGTTTAAACTTAAATCCGAATACCAACTATATTTGTATTTTTTTATATTTTTACCACGGGTAAAGCCCCACCTCAGGTGAAGAAAACATTGCCTTTATATTTCTATAGAGCTTTAAAAAATATATTTTATCATCATATTTATTGTTTATTAACAGCAATATTGGTCAGTGTGCACATAAATACATTTACAATAATTACAAATTTAATGCGTTATAGGTTTAAATGCTTGTGAACTTTAATTAATCTAAGCGAATATATGTAAAAACAATTAACTTCCATAGTAGCATACAATTTATACAAATAGTTATAATTGAAAAAAATTTTATAATTACGGGCTGCAGATTTTTTCTCTATTTTTACATATTTCATTTGCTTGAAACAGTAATCCCTAAAAACTTATGTAATCAATTCATTCCCTGTGGATGCACACAAAATATTAAAATCGATAATAATAAGTAATAAAAAGTAAATAAAATTTATAATCGCTAATGGGATTGTGGTGTGAAAAACAACTAAAACTAAAAATGAAACTCAAACTAAAAGAGTTGCAATAAAGCTGGGAAAGCAATTTGCGACTAAACGATTTGAACTTAATATTTTTACAAACATAAGTATATAAAAACTAGTTTTTCTATACACATATCGAGCCTTAACCGCCAAAATAACGTAAGCGACATTTTTTTCAAAATTTTATTTTTGATGCAGAAATGTATCTAGACGCTCTAGGAGCATTTGTGCATCAAAAATAAAATTTTGAAAAAAAATGTCGCTTATGTTATTTTGGCGGTTAAGGCTCGATATGTGTGTACATATCGAGTATCGAGCCCTAAACAGGAAAATCATGTAACCGACAAAAGAAAAATTTTTGATATTTTTTACTTTTCTCCGATTTCGCGTTCATTGCGCTCATTCACAAGAAAATGTTAACACAAAAACCGAACATAGACATCTTGTTTTGACGTTACACTGTACAAAGTCTGTGATAAAATTGGTTATGATAGTCATGCGGGACCATTACAAAACTCATCCTAATACGATTTTTCGTAAAGTCTATGAAAAAGAAAACCCATACGGATTATTTCGAACATACATATAATTCATAAGATGTGGTACGTCCGTAGGTATTCGCATTTAGTGAAGGCTTTTCGTAGGTCTCATAAAGAAACAGACTGCGAAACCTATGAATTATAGGTTATAAAAATAGTATGTATTTTTAAGAAGAGAAATAAGCATAAATTTGCGTGATTTTGATTATTAGTATCACAGAAGGTCAACATCTAACATCCCTTTATTTTATTGTAAATATCTGGATTTCAATTACATTAACTAATTTCTTTACAATAGATGTCGCTTACGTTATTCTCACGGCCATGCAAAAAGTCGGATGTCGTTTACATTAAAATTGAATCCCTATAACTCTGTTAGCATGGCATTCTCTGAATAAAAAGTTGTAGAGAATTTCTGCATCAGAAAGTCAACTTTGAAAAAAAAAAAAAATTCCGCGTACATTATTTTCGCGGTTAGGGTTCGATATATAGATAGACGGTAGAAAGGTAAATAGATTACCTGTAGAAAAGCTAAAAAATGGAATAAAATAAAATAAAATAAAATTAAAAAAAATTAAATTAAATAAAATAAGATAAAATAAATAAAAAATAAAAATAAAAAAAATGAAATAAAATAAAACAAAACAAAACAAAACAAATTAAAATAAAATAAGATAAATGAGCATTCTACCAAAAAAGGTATATTTTCATCGACAGGCTAATTACTTTTCCGAAAAAAAATTTATTTTAAATATAAAATTAGCACACAAATCGATATTTACTTGATTTTATTAATGATATATGTATATTTTATACAACAACAACAAATAATTTACCGTTATTTCAGCGGAAATCTATTTCAAATACATAATTTAGCAGGGAAATCTATGTTTCAATTAATTTTACCAAGTTATATATATGTTTTACAACAACAACAAAAATTAGTTAAGCGTTATCAATTCTTTTCATCCCTGGGCATCAACGAAGCCTATACCCGGAGTATTTGAACTACACGAAATATCGATTAATGGGCGTAAAGTGAAGCATAATTCAGATAGCCTCAGCACCAACTTTTCCCTACAAAAGTGATGAAAATATAAATTTATAAAACTGATATTCGTCCGAGTCCCGTACAAAAAATTGCATTAAAATTCTTTACACTTTTTTGAAATAAATGTATTCTCAAAACTTTTGTTGTTTTAATTTACTTTGATGCTACTGCTACGGAATGTTATTTTAGTTTTTTTAAAATTATCATTAATTTCGCTGAAATTTCACATAACACACAGTAACTAAGATTCAAGGTAGACTAGAGCTGTCCCGTACAAACAGGGAACTTATTTCGGATTTTTCGGGCATACGCGAATATTTCAGAAATAAATTTTCTGCTTTTGGTTAGTACTTTACCATACAAATGTAATGTATTAGATACTTTGTTTTATACATTTTGACTTTGCCTTTTATTCGAATCGTAAACAGAAAAAATTCGTACGTTTTGTCCCGTACCAACGGTGAAATGCTCCTAAAATAAGAAGTTTAAATAAAATAAAATAAACAAAATTAAATTAAATCAAATAGAAAAAAATAAAATAAGATAAAATAAATTAAAATAAAATGAAATAAAATATTATGAAAAAAAATTTTTAAAAACATAAAAAAAATTATTACCATCTTAATTATTGACATCTTTTTCGAAATATCCATCCATGACGTTATCTCGTTACATTGACATGTACAGAGAGAAAACCCGCTGTACTTTTGCTCTATGAGAGCATATTTAAGCAAAAGCTATTAAAAACTTAACATGTGTTTCAGTTTAAAATCAACAAAAACATTATAAAGTCAAGAGCGTTAGATTATTTAGGATGAAATGACAACGAAGCAGAAGCATCCCAAAGTTAAGTCTCGATGTGATACCATATATAGAAATCAATCCTTTCTGATGTTAGAAATCACGACGTTACAATCCACGTTGTTGGTGCTATGAACTCTGCCAAAGGTCATCTACATCCCCATATAAAATCTCTGCATTGCTTTGAAAAAAAATTTGCCGAGCTTGCGCAATATTCTTCTGCCTAGTAAAAGGCAGTGGCCAAAAAGGTGATTGACATTTTCCTCTTCTTTGATTTTACAACTACGGGAATGGCCCTGTGAGTCCACCTCTAGTCTTATGTCTGGCAAACCAATGAGGCAGTGGCTTGCAAGGGTCCTTATAAGAAAGTACATTGCTTATCTGCTGAGTTATTTCTGTTGTAATAGCATACAAATTTCTCTAAGAGTTTTTGGAGAATGATGTTCGCGTGACAGTCCTTGGTGGAATATAAATCTGGGTTATTCCGATTACGTAGACCCGCCAGTTCTGTGAACTAGTTAAGAGTACAGGTTTGCATTTGCTGGAAAGACCAGGTATTCTTGCGGTTTCACAAGATGAAAAGGTTTTCCAGCTTTGAATCGCTAAATAAGTTCTTTGTGTAAAGGGGACGTATCCTTCCTTGGAAAGATGTCAGTGGTCGTACTAGTATACAGACTTTCAGGATCCAATAGGAGTTGAACTATATAATATTGGGCCTTCTTGTACTGCGGCGTTTAGTAAGGGACTTTGCATTGTGTATGCGTGAGTGTAAAATTTCAGATGACAATATATTACCTCTCAGGGCTTTGAGCGAGGCCCCGTGCTGCCTCCTAGATGAGGTGCTTATGATAGCCGAACGACCCGATGTTTCCTTGATTAGCCTTACTGCAATTACATCAAGCGGAGGTAAACCCAAGAACGGTTTAAGGGCATAAGTGGGCATGGAGCAAAGGTCCACTGATGTGCACAATTCTGAGTTACTTTGTATATTAGACCTCACTTCATATTTCCTCTTACTTTTCATGTCTATCAAAAAAACGTCATTTCAAATAGCTCTCAGAACCAAACGTTACTATAATATTTGATATCCTCTTCTCGCACTTAAATTACCATTAGTTCAAAATGGTCCGACCGATTCAGCTCCTTTTTTGCTGTGTCAGTACAAGTGAATGTCAGTACAATGCTTCAGCGGTATCTAGTGGTTAAATACTCTGCGGAAGTATTTTCCTTCCCGTTACCAATATATGTACAGATATTTCACATATGAGCCAAATCAGACCGTACAAATGATTTTCAGTAATAATCGACTCTAGAGCCACGTAATCTCTAATTTCAACTTTAGGTACTATAGATAGACAAAAATCCATCACAACATCTAAGTCTGTAGAAGTGATTCTACAGATATACTTTTCCAAAGGCAGTATTTGCTCGGTAACAGGCTTTGTTTTTCCCTGCAGAGCACAACTTGTATATGGGTAAGTATGTTGATGATGGTGGTAACATTGTAAACAGGATGAATGTAAACACACTCATTGCAAAACAAACGAAATAAACCGCTGTTACATGCAACAGACTGACAGTCAAGTAAATAGGTCCATGCAATGGTGGCATCAACCAGCGTAAGTTTGTGAGTGAGTGAAGAATCTCAATCAAAGTTTGAAGTTAAATTATGCACCGTAACCGCGAAGCACCAACGATGACGATCAGCGAGATGACGAGGCGGTCAGGACAACTGACGTTGCTTGTGCGTAGGAAAATACAGCCAACATGCAATTTAAAGTTACAACCATAATATAAAATAACAACAATAACAAGTAAGAACTCGATGTTGGGGATAAAATGGAGTTAAGTATTTGCAAATGAGTTTCAGTGAATAAACAAGTAGATACGTACATATGTGCTGTGGCAAAAATGCATAGATGGTGCGAGGTGAAATGTGTTTTATGTTGTTGCGAGTAGTAGTACGGCGTGAGTAGACAACGTACGTCTGTTTGCATCACCTCCTCGGGCTTTTTGTTTTTTTTTCGCGTTTAAAATCCTTTCCGAAATTTCATATATTGAAATGCAAAAGAAATATTTACATCCTTGGCTGCCAAAAGCAATCTCACGACAAAGACAAAAAAAGTACAAGAGTTTACTTAAATCAAAAATTTTTTTCTATAAACATTAGACCATACCACCTTACAAGGAAAAAAAAGCTCACCGTGCACCATACACCTGAGTCTGAAGTATTTTTGCAAGGAAATTAAAAAAAAATTTTTGGCCGAACCAAGGGTTCGCCTATTGCCTACATACGGCAATACATTCAAAATACTTCCCTAAAAAAAGTTAATTATTTTTGGCGATCTATAATTTACTGGCATTAGGTTGGTACGTTAGGGTGGTAGGAACTGAAATAGGGTGGGTAAGTGCTAGAAAGGGGTACTTTAGGTCAATGAACCTTGGAAAAAAAGTTTTCTCATCGAGACAAAACATCGATGTATCCATTCTTTTTAAGATCCGCCTCTAAATGCCGAAGGTATGTGTGACGAAAAATATAAAGGAACGAACTTTTTTTTCGAAATTGCCTAACGTTAGACTCAGGGATGTAGGCGAACTTTTTTTACCATGCGGTCCAGAGAACATACTTACATATGTGTGTACATTTCGCTTGTTTACTGGAAAGAATTAAAAGTAAGAACAACCGAAAATTCGGGAGAAAAGGCTTCCAGCAGTGCGGTCCAAATCAAAATTTTTTTAAATAAACTCAATTTTTTTTCAAAATTTTTTCACAAAAGCATGGGTTTTCTAATAGCCCATACCCCATAGCACCTGACAACTTTAATTAACCAATTCAGATGGGCAACACTTGTTTTTTGTAAAGCCATGAAAGTCAGCTGTTTTCTCACGTCAATTGTTATATTATGTTGATTTATCTGGTTTGTTGTACAATTACCAGTGGTGGGAAATTAATAACTTTACGATTAATAAAACATATTTGACATGGATTATAAAGAACAAAGTAAGTAAAATGTACTTGTAACTACTTTGCTTATGTATATGTGTTGACCTTGTTATTTAATGTTTACGGTATTTCATACGAAAAAATTATGAAAGTGTTTGGGTTTCGTGGTGTTAAAGTTAAAGAAATGCAGGCTGGTGCACAAACTAATAACGCTTTGTTGTAAAATAAAGTATACATAATACGATAGTTAACACTTTTTGGCTAATTTTTGCTCGTTTTTTTAATTTTGTGAATTTTACAAGCTTTCATTTATTTTCAACTGTCCCGCTGTCTGAAATCAAATCTTGAAATCGATTTATAACCAACTTCCCGATTAGCTGGAGACTTAAAAATTCAAGCTTAGCTCAGAACCCGACGAAAATTCCATACGAAAGATGAGTTAATGCGCTAGGTGGCGCAGGTATCGAGATATTTAAAAAACCTAAGTACAAGAGTGTCAAAAACAGAAGATAATAACGTTCGTAGCACATTAGTAAATAATAATCTATATACTAACTTAACATTAATTAAAGATAGCTTCTTTTAAAATTTCGGGCGCTCGAAATTGACTTCAGAATTAGAATTTTATGTAGAATCGGAATATGCTAGGAACTATGTCGAAAAAAATTGGCTCGCCCTAATGTTCATTTACTTATGTACACACACATGTGCTAAATGTATGTAAAAAAACAAATAAACATTGTATTTACACATAATTTAATAAATTTTTATCCAAAATCTTAAAATATACAAATAGTGTTTATGGGCGGTCAAGGTGGGCGTGGTCCCATTGATCCATAATTTTGTCTTGAACTTATATAAGTCATGACATTTGTCATCGCCAACTTTCAGCCTAGTAGCTGCGTTAGTTTAATTTATGCCAAAAAATTTGAGTTGGGACCAGTGTGCAGAGAACAAAAATAAATGATACTTAAGATAGTACTCGTGTAACAGATATAATTTTAAAATTAAATTCAGAGTATTTATTATTTCAGTAAAATTGCTACATAAATTGAAAAAAAAAAGGAACACGAAATAAGTGGGAAAGGCAACAAAAGTTTGCATGGGCCTAGGTGGGCTGAATAAGTAAAACACTGGCCGCACTGTATGTAAAATTAACTTCTTTTTGTGACAATAGCAAATATCCCGAGAACGATAATAAATATAACGGTATTTTAAAACTAAATGCAGAATTCGTAAAAAATAGTCTTTTTGGATGAAATAAAAATACCTTGGCCTTTGCAGTTACCCCCAAAAATAGAAGTTTTAAACGTTTCTTTCGTTTTTTCACCTGAAAAAAGTATGCAAGTAATCCATTTCCATGGTCGCAAAAGAATAACATATTTCAAGTTTTTTTAAGAAGTTAATTTCATGCTGCTTTCAAGTGGAAAAAAAGACAAAAACTACTTTTGAAAGAAAGATGAAGAAGTTTCACGCCACTATTTTCATCAAAACGAAATTTTTTATCGGCGCCCGCGATCTGACGGAAATTAAAGACGAAACGTTTAAAAACGTCTGCTATGAGCACTAACGAGCGCTTTCAATATGCGGGTGGGCAAGGAGTGGCTCTTTGGTCCCAACGTTTGGGAGTTGTGAATATATGACGAAATTTCCGTTAACGGACTCAGGTTGTTCCGGCATAAAGAGGTCCATCAAGCTGAATAGCAGCCTCTGGATCAAAAAACGAGTAACCAAATCGGTTATATATTAATGGACGGAGGTCATATTTACGGGTTTTTAGATGTACATATGTACGGTCCGAGGGCCAAACATCGACTGGAGCCACTATCTCCTTGCAGTCAAGATACGCACACGCCTAAGCGCATCAAAAAAAAGTGCGTCCAACTAAACAAGGGATGCTCATCGACGGAAAACTGCAATCACAAAACACAGCCAGCATATTCGCTATTCGACTCGGACACCTACTTTAATAATCTCGTCCCATGACTGCAATTATTCATCTTTATCCAAAGTTCTTGTTGATTTGTATTAGTTAGATATTTTGCTAGGAATCTGCGAAATTTCCTTTTCAGAATTCGCTAGCCCGTTTTTACTAGATATGTTTGGCCGCTGTAGTCCCATTGTGCGTCAGTCAACTGAACTATTCCTGATTCTAGGCCTGATTTACAGAATCCACAAGAGGGGTGACCTTGCCACTACAACCAACGACCGTACATCCGCCTTCTAAGCCGGTCATATCGAGCATATTTTCTGAAAGGTTGAAACTCACCGTCAGCGAACTGACTGGCCTTATCAGTGTGCCTGATCTCCAAATCTCGCATCTCAATGTCAATTTTATAGCCACTTTCGACATTACAAAAACGAGTGGTTTTTGCGTCACAATGTCTGGAGTTCCAGCTGAATTAATGCGGCTGTGGAAGGTGATGTTGAGCAATACAAAAACGATGGAACCGTGAAATAGTTCAGAAGGCTAAAACACAACTTCTCCGATGGATGGGTTATATCATACGAACGAAGACACACACTCAAGGAAAGAAAGCATTTAATGCAGTAACTACTGGCGGAGGAAAGGAGTGAGAGGGCCCTCTCGTACATTAAAAATACTATTTGATGATGAATTTGGCTGAATTTGGCAACTCGAATTGGCTTCAGCTAGCATATCAAAGAAAGGACTGACGCAATTTTTTTCCAATCAGCCAAAAGCGCTTCGAGTGTTATAACTCCAGAAGTTGTACAATGATCTGGATGTCCTTTTGCACGGTTATGTAGACTTTTGTAATACCAGAAAAATTGTAACATAAGACCGTCATGACCGCTGGATTTCATAAACTTGCGCGTGCCCAGGTACTCGTATAACAAACGCTATACTTGTACGAAAATAGTAAGAGTGCATTGAAATTGAAAGCAATAGCTTCGCTTACCAGGTCAAGTGGATAATATGTGCGATAGCCAAGTCAACTATTTTTATCAAATTATTCGGTCAATGATTAGAAAGTTAAATCTTCTTAACAAAAATAAATTATTTAAAGTACTCTATTCCGTTAAAATACTAAAACTGTAAGACGTCCATATCGCACACAAAACTAACGTAACCTTCTGACCGCTAACAGCAAACAACTATATCAGCTACTTATCAAAAGCGCTATCAACAAGCGAGTAGTTGTTAAATCGAAATGCAAGTGTGGTACTCTTTTTTTTTGCTTCACACTTGATGGCAGAAAGATAAAGGGAAACATAAGTTTCAATTTGTTGCTTGAAATCTGTGAAAAAGTGAAGCAAACAGTCAGCAAATATGTGCTGATGTACACTTAAAAATACCAATACAAATAGAAGTAACAGTGAGCTACCAAATAGTGAGTGAAAAGAATTTCACACTTTTATCTTAATTACGTTTGAGCTGGCGGAACCCTCGACAGACAGACATATAAAAACAGAAATGGCAATGTCAGCATCCGAAGCCATAGCAGGCAACATAACGACTCCATTCATACCCATATAAATACATATGTATGTGCATTTATGTATATAAATATGTATATGTATATGTACATACTCGTAGAAGCAGCATTAGTGTTTGCAAGTTTTGATCGTTAAAAATATTTCAGAGGGACAGGCGGTTCGAAGCATAGTCGGTTAAAATAGTGTCGGCAAAATATTTCAAAATAAAATCTGTGCAATATTTTCCATCATGTCGGCCATAAGCCTTCTCTACTTGCTGTCACTCCATGCTTCACTGCGCCACCGCAAAGTGTTGTGCTTTTAGAGTGAATTCATAGCGAAAAAATTGTCATAAACGGAAATACATAAAAAAGGTTAGCGCCCTCTGTTGAATGCATTGAATGTTACTAACATAGTTGTTGTAAGTACAACCGCATGCTCTTCTAAACAAATACTAGCAAACGTGCTGCCAGGCGGAAGTTGTGGGCGGAAGTCATGCTGTTGCTGGCTGTGGCGTTCGTCATATTTTATTAGATTTTTCCGCATAGTAAATGTTCGTAAAAACATAATTTCAAAAAAAAAAAGAAAAAGAAATAAACCGAAACAACTTCAACATTTCGGATACGATAAGAATGAGCAAAAGCAACAAGAGTGAAAGCAGCGGAAAAATATTGAAAAAAAATAGAACGTTACAGGGCGCGTTGCCGCATAAAAAAAATATAAAATGTTCCAGATGAAAAAGTCTCCTATTCGATGGCGCAAGTCAGCCAAGCGAAGGCAGCAAGTAGGACAATAAATACATACTTTCAGCAGCATGTTGACGTTGTGTGATTCTTCTGGTTTCATTGTTCGTACTGGGTGTGGCAAAGGAGGAGAATGTGGGTGTGGATAGAGCGCAGCCCTAAAGGTAAATATACATTTTTCGAGTTAAAATGCTGTTAGACGGAAATTTGGAGTTGTGATGACAATAGTTTACTTTCAACTTCATTTTAGCTTGGTTTCATTAAGACAACATCGAACCGGAAAGATGCGCTTCATACTCAGGGGCTTAAAATTAAAAAAAAAAAAATGGGTGACTTATCCTTAGTAAAGTGAGTAGGTCAGCAAGTCACTGCAACCAGAGCTGATTGGTTGCAGATTTTGTGCATCCAGGTAAGGTGGTACTAAGAATCGAAATCTGGTTTTCGTGAGAGCTTCACAGTGGGACATTTGTGCTCTAACAATGTTTCAGTACTCTCTCTATAAGGGCCAGTAAGCAAGTCTGCTTCGGATCTCATGATCTTGTCCAGTAATTTTGACCCTTAGTTTTCATCCAGATATGGCGCTTATATTTTATAAATAAGTCGAAGAGAAAGTTCTTGCCGAATGAACTTATTTTATATATATATTTTATATTTTTCCAGGAAAAAATCTTGACTAAAAACTGTAAGTTGTTCTTCTCGTAAACTTTCTGCACGATGAGTCTTGCTTCGAAAAATAAATAAAAAAAATATTTTTTCCTAACATCATTAGGCAAAGGATGTATATTTTTGTATATGTATATCATAAACTGCGAACGCCTGGTTAGGATGACAGTGTCAACCATATGTAACTGCGTCTGAACAAAATCACCTTTTCGCGAGAAATTCAATTAAAGTTTTGCATCTGAGTTTAGTTGAGTTTAAACAAAAGCGCCCATAGTTATTTTTGACTTAAAATTACCTATAGGCCTAGGGCTCGGTTGAGCTTCTCCTCAGATTTGTGGTGTGTGTGATGTTGCCCCACAAAGGGGAGAGACCTACAGTTTTACGTCACCTCCGACGGCCAATGGTTTCAATGAGAAGCTTTTCTCATTAGAGAATAGAGGTGGCGACCACTCTTAGAAAAAACTTGTTTTGGATTTCTTAAATTTTTATTAAAAAGGAATTTCCGAATTAAAACATGTTTTTTGTGATTGTTTAAAAACTTGCAATTTTTTTTCACAATCGCATTGCATTTTTAATACCATAAACCATAACCCAGTTTCGAATTTTTTGGCCTATAACACTATTTTATCAGACGCGGTCATATATACTCGTTATACCAAATATCGAATCATGTTATTATGCAATTACTAAATAAGTTGAAAAATTACTCCCTTAAATACTGCTTATTACTTTTACAAAAAAAATTCTTACTTTTAATTTTCTCTACAGGGATATCATCATCAGCAAGTATGAGTAAAACTTTGTTAATGGCATTGAAAGCGATGGCTAGTCGATGGCAAAACAAGTTGAGCCTAGTTTCGGCCTTTAGCAAACTTTTTTTTACCGCAAGGAACAGGTACATAGGTAGATGATTGTACATACATACATATATGTATTTATAGCTCCTTATTGAAGCACTTGACCGGTATAAATTTATACAGTTTGTAGATGTGCAAAAGTATTGCGCTTATTCATGCACCCTTTATTTATTCATAGAGTCAATGAACAAAGTTCTTACTGACTATTTAAAGCTAGAAATTACAATCAGAGTAGATTGGGAAAAAATTAACATAAACAAATTAACTAATACAGGGTGGTTAAATTTTAAGGGCCGATGTTGAATGTGAACCACACCTAAACGTCAAGTTTTTTTCTGCATTTCATTTAACATTTCTCAATTTCAGACTAACTCAATTTGAACATGGAAAGATACACAATCGAGCAACGTGTTAAAGTTATTCAGGCTTATTATGAAAATGGGCGTTCAAATCAAAATGCATATCGTGGGCACATTTTCACCCCAGTGGATTCGTCAATAAGCAGAATTGTCGCATTTGGGCGAATGATAATCCAAGAGTGCTTGTCGAAAAACCAATGCACCCACAAAGAGTGACTGTTTGGTGCGGTTTATAGGCTGGCGGCATCATCGGGCCGTATTTTTTCCAAAATGAGGCCGGTCAGGCAGTTACTGTGAATGGTGTTCGCTATCGTGAGATGATAACGAACTTTTTATGGCCCGAATTGGAACATATGGATGTGGACGATATGTGGTTCCAA
>JAPVRG010296984.1:0-14014 GCA_029783565.1 Rhagoletis cerasi
AAATACAAAGTTGGAATTTTTACTCAGTGCTCCATAAAGCCTACATTTCTTATCCGATTTGGATGATCTTGGACTCAAAATTTACTGCAATGAATTATCTTTTACACAAATTTGAAAAAAAAATTAAACGAAATTTTTGTTATTAAAAATAAGCATCAAAAAATGTGTACTTTTCAAAAATTTCACTTTTTTTCGATTTTGGTTGCTTGTAACAATAATAATTTGTATTTAAATCTGCACAAGTTATATATTTTTGTAAAGAACACATGAATACCTTTCGAACGGTAGGTCGACTAGATAATTTTTTCAAAATATATTGACAAATAACTGCGAAAAAATCTCGAAAACGCTTCTTTGAAAAAACAAATGGGTTTTGTTTTCATATTCAGTGACCCAAAGTGAGCCTAGGTTAATTTTTCGTGTAAACTAGTGAAATCAGTCAATAAAGTGTGTTGATCTGGGAACTCCTGATTTCCAACAGTAAACTGCATGCAAAGAGCGATTATTTCGAAGTAAAATTGGATAAGCGTAAATATTATGGTGATTGACTAGGTTTTTTCAAATCGGTTTTTTCATAAATTTTTGGGCGTTTTTTTCCAATCATGATGTTTCGAATATCGAATATACCGTTTTTTTATCTCCAAACCCGTTTTTTTTTACCCAGTTTGTAAAGTTTTAACTTATTTTACACCCATTATATCTTCTATATATAAATATGCAAGCATGAATCAATTGGGAACAATTTTCTCCTATGTTTCTTAACCGATTCGAATGGTTGTTGCTTTGTTGGAAAGGTGTTTGGAGGAAGGAGTGTACAAACTTTTAACTTTTCCGATAGGTGGCGCAGGGGTCGAGCTATGCTAAAAATAGGCAAGCATCATTCAACTAGGGACTGATTCCTCCTATGTTTCTTAATCGAACCGAATCATTGTTATTTTGTTCGAAAGCTGTTTTGCAGGAACAGTGAAGAATAAGTTCGTTCTTCGGATAGGTAGGGTCGATGTTTGTGGTACACTTTTAAGCTATTTAATCCCCATGGATTTTCATGAGAGATATATGACATATTAAGTACTGGACCCGGATTTTTTCTTGCCGGCCATATCGCCAGTTTGTATCGCGTCCCTAAGCACATTGGCCTCACATGGTTGAAAGGGGTTATCATCACATTTTGAAGTAAGTTTGACACATATAAAGAGTTTTTTGAAAAAGTGGGGTGGTCGAATTTCGAAACGGCAACCACAAAATGATTATCAATTGGCAGCACTGAAAAAGTGAACAGCTTGAGGCGAATTAATAATAATTAACAAAACAAAAGCACAACAAGCACAGCATTTTGACAATTAGTACGAATTCGCCTTTAAATCAGCGCTCTGGCAACACCATCGCCTTGGAACAGCTGTTTCAAGCGTTTGCCAGTTGGGTTTGGTTTACCACAAGATAATTATAAAGCGAAATAAATTCGCATTAAATTAAAATTGGAAAAAACGCAACAGAGAAAAATATCACGTTTTATAAAAACCAAAGAAAAAATAGATAGACTGCAAAACATTTGAACTGCATTTTATTTTTAAATTACTTTCATAGAAATAATATTATTTAGTTACATGTACTTTTTTCTTATTTAGAACAAATATTGAATTTTTTAATGAGACCTCATTTTCTTCTTTGTTTTAAACTTATAAGAATTTTAATTTGTTTTGTATTGATATTTTTTTTGGAAAAAATATTTTAACTTTTGCTATTTTCGCTTTTTTAGCTGACCGTAGATATCTTTATTTATATAAGGTGTTATGCGGCTGCCAATTACTCAAAAAATCCGGTTTACCCGTTTTTTCCTGATTTGAAAGTTAGGAACCGGGGTTTTCAAATTGCCATTTTTCGAATAATTCGAAAACTGGTTTTTAAAAAAAGTCGAATAATCGAATACTATATACATATACATATGTGGCAGATCTGGTTCTTTTGTTGTGTTATGTTAATCAGTGCAAGATCACGCGCAGTAAGACGGAGCCAAAGGTGTTGCAAACAAATTCAATTTTATATCATATGTATATTAGGGTGCCCATCGGAAAAAAATTCAATTTCAAGACCCAAACCCCTAATTTTTTTTTCTTTTTGGCAGATATAAAGTTTCTTATTTATATAGATTTTTTTTAAATGGTTTAGAGGTCGCGACCTGTTATTTTAGGTCAGAAAATACGGTTTTGTAAATTTATCAGTTTTTAAATGACTATTTTTCATTCGATTTTAAAAGTCAAATTAGTTCTGAAAATAGGATTAATAGGTCTTTAAAAGGACGTGTAATAATTTACTTTTAGACTTGGATTGTTGGGAGTTTTCATTGAGTAAATTTAAAAACAAAAGCCTATTTGTCTTCATTCTTCAAATTTGTACCAGGGCTTATTTCAAAAATTTCAAAATATGTAGCATAATCTAAAAGTACATTTATTTTCAAAATGATACCTTGCTTATTGAAATCGCATAAAAATTGTTAAAGTTAGGTAAATTTTCTTAAATACAGACTTGAAATTATGTATCTGTATGTACTGGACTTTTACATCTTTTGCGCAGTGTAGCAAAGAAATTCATCAATATTTACTAAAAACGTATATTTATATATGTACATACCATAACTCTTAGCTGAAAATTGGTTTCTCATACAGTTTAAGTAAATTGGCGTGGCATAGCCTACTTATATCATATATATGTATTTCATAAACGACTTCTTCGATGTCGACCAAATTTCTTAAGCACCATATTGAAAAATTTTGAAATCGCTCCACTCACGCATCGGTTTTTCAAAAAACCCAAAATTAGCGATTTTTTAGGGGGAGTGGTTTCTGTCCGATTTCAAAAATTTCATCGCACTGAAATAGTGCTGATAAAGTAGTAAGTAGTAAATTTTGTTTTGCACAAGCGGATACGTCAAAATTGAAGTGTAAAAAACGGAAAACGAAGGCCGCCGATAAGGTTTGGAAGGGAATTGCCATAACTGATGATGCGTGTCAGGTAAAAACACCTATTGAATAGTTTGAAACCTTTTTCGATGTCGCGACTCATATTTAGTATTGCAAAGCAATTTACATGTGAACATACATATATGCGATAGAAAAAATGCCATAGAACTAATGTGCACACCTTTTGAAATGGGACGTTACATCGATGTGCTACTTTTTATGGGCACTATAAAAATACTGCAAGTAAAAACAATTTGATCAAAGAAATTAAAATTAAATTTTATAACTGGCGGCATGAGTTTAATAAGATTTGAAAAATTAATGTAAATTACAAAGGGCCAGAAAGAGATGAACCAAATTATGACAAATTGTATAAAGTGTGTCCATTGTTGAAATTATTAAAGATAAGTTCATCACCTTGCCCAAAGAAGTGTTCTAGTGTGGATGAATAAATTATATGTAGCATTCAAAGCTAGATCGATCCTGAAGAAATAAAATCTAGCAAAGCCACATAAGTTGGGAATGAAGATGTTTACCAAAGCTGGCGCATAAGGTTTGATTTACGACGTCGCGCTATATGTCGGCGATGGAATGTGTCTAGCTTAGGAGTTGGGAATATCGTCAAAAAATAGTGCTATATTTAGTCTCTACAATGCCAACAAATAAAAATTTTAAACTCTACTTCGATAATTGGTTTACTTCGATAGAAATCATGATTTTCTTTAAAATATGTGACCATATTTCCTCTTAGTGCGAGTACCGTCCAACGAAGTAGAATGATGAAATGCCATCTCTTGAATGTGAATCTGAGCTAAAAATCAGGGTAGGGGCTCTTATGATATGATATGTGAGACCATCAAAAACATAACTTCGATTTGTTGGTACGATAACAAAGCTGTGATGCTTTTGTCCACCCATGTAACTGATAAGTCCATTGGAGACTGCAACCGTGGAAATTGAGGAGACATAAAACGATCATGAGGTCGTCATGCTGCAGAGAGGCTGAAAACTCCGCAATCCCTGTCTTCCTCTGTCCAACCACCGCCGTCATCATTCGGAGGCAGTATTTGTAGCTCAACTAGTTTTTAAACCCGAGCGCACTTGTGCACAAAGGCATATTAACTTTGGAAAGGAATAGATATTGACATACAGAGTGTTCCAGAAGTCGACGGCAAGACGGAAACGGGTGACAGGCCATGACAATGTGATGTCACTCTCTGTTTCGCTCACACTTCATAAAATGATTCTCCGTCCTACTCAAACTAGAATTATCTTAAAAGTTACGGTTTCAAGGAAAGTCCTGGGTACACTACAATCGTTTTAAGTAAGTAAGAAACAAGTTTTCAAAATTGAGTTTCTTTACAAAAATCAAAATTCTCCATAATTTAAAAAACAACCTAGCAAGGGTCATACCATTTTGGAATCCTTACTAAATGCGCCAACTTTCAAATTTACTTGCCAAACTAGTGTACTACATTTTTTCAGTATAGTGAGTTAAAATTTGGCGAAGCATTAAATTTAAAATTTTTTTGAGCAGAAAGTGTAACTTTCTTCTGAGCTAGAGCAGTTCGCTATAAATTTTAGACGACAATTTACAGAAGCATTACCCAGAATTACATAATAAAAATAAAATTGAGAATAGGTAGAAATTTGTATTAACGGGAATTAAAAGCCATCACAGGGTGTAGATTTTCTCGTTTTTTTTTTTTGAACGCCTATACTTTTTAAAATACAAGGAGGGAAGAAGTGTCAGCGGAAAACAACATTACAAAGTCATACTGGGCACAATGGCATAGTTTGAAGCTGACATCTGGTTGCTTGCATGGGAAAGCGGCGATGACCGATGCACCCGGAATATAGTGGTTGTTCTAAAGGTAGGAGTTTCGGACGCCCTCAACGAGCTCCACAGAGGTGCAAATGGAGAGCACCTGGGAACGATAAAAATTGTTGAGAGGATTAAGGAAAAATTCTAGTGGCTTGGTGTCCGTAAGTCGGCCAAGGAGTGAATAGCTGGATGTGCTGAGTGCTCTTCAGTCAGAGGATCGAAGTCTGGAAATTATTGCAAGAAGAAGTGGCATAACTCTAGTGGAAAAGGTGCCCGTGAGAAGAGTCACGGTCAGGCCATCTCCAGTGACTGGCAGAAGCACGACCATGTGAGAGGACGCATTCTAAGGGATAAGCCGGAAGGAAGGTACAATAAAGCATCGAACCCAGAGGGTTTCCTAGAAGGCGATCTGGTGTTGTTGTACGAGCCGCAGCGGAAAGAAGGCTTCACCTCTTAACCACAATGTAAGTGGGAAGGACCATGCAAGGTTGTTAAACGGATTAATGATGTGGTGTATCGAAACCAGACCTCGGGAAGGCTGAGAGGTAAAACGTGGTTGTTAATGAGGCTTGTATCGTTTGGAACATCAAGATTAGACCTAAATGGAGGGTAGTGTTCCGAATACTGCGAACATTCGAATAAGAATTCAAGGCGGACAACGAGAGAGGGGCAGAATGTACGATGAAAGACGTAAAAGATTCGAAGTTGAGAGACGTCAACAAGAATGTTTCGGAAATTGTAAGAAATGCGCAGACTTGAAACACTGGGCGGTACAGGTATACAAAGGCGCTGCAACAGAGCACAGCGAGTTCAATTGTAAAACAGAAAGATACGAGTACAGAGAGTAAAATTTTTTAAATTATTTGTTGTGCCATAAAGTCAGTTGTACGCTAATTTTAGCGTCTAGTTTAACAAACCAGTGAAGCATTTGGGGAAATCCTCGATTAATCCAAGAATAATCGTAACAATATTATACAATATGTTCACAAACTGACTGGTGTTGGCAGACTTAAAATGGCAAAATTAATAGATTCAAAAACAATAAAGCCAAAATCTCTACATGTTCCATATTTTAAAGATACCCAACTCTCTTTTACCCAAAAAAAATTCCACTTAAAAAAATTTTTTCCAACTTGGCGTGGCCGATTTTTCTACCACCAAAAAGTGCGTACGTTTAAATATTAGCAGAGTTTTAATATTGACGTGTATTTTATTTTATTTTATTTTTATAATCTGGTCTTTTGTCATCTTCTTCTTCATAGTTGGGGCTGTAACCGCTTAAGCGATTTTGGCCGAGTCCATCAAAGTACGCTAGTCGTTTCTCTTCTGTGCCAACTGACGCCAATTGGAAATTCCAAGTGAAGCCAAGTCCCTCCCCACCTGGTCTTTCCACCGCAGAGGAGGTCTTAATCTTCCTCTGTTACCAGTGACGCAACCCGCGTTGAATACTTTCAGAGCAGGAGCGTTTCTGTCCATTTGAACGACATGACCTTGCCAGCGGATCCACTGTATCTTAATTCGCTGTACTACTCATACAGCTCTTCGTTAAATCGCCTGCGATACTCGCCATTGCCAACGCGCAGAGGCCCGCAAATCTTTCGCAGAATCTTTCTCTTGATAACTCCGAGAGCCGCTTCATCAGATGTTTTCATTGTCCATGCCTCCGCGCCATATACCAGCACAGGCAAGATGAGTGACTTATAGAGTGTGATTTTTGTACGACGAGAGAGGACTTTACTTCTCAATTGCCTACTCAGTCCAAAGTGGCACTTGTTGGCAAGAGTGATTCTCCGTTGAATTTCATTATTATTGGGGTTGATGCTGGTTCCCAAATAAACGAAGTTGTCTACTTTTTGAAAGTTGTAACTGTCTACAGTGGCGTGGGTGCCAAGACGCGTATGCTCTGACTGTTTGTGTGATGACAGGAGATACTTCGTTTTGTCCTCGTTCACCACCAAACCCATTCGCTTTGCTTTTCTATCTAATCCCGAGAAGGCAGAACAGACGTAGCCATTATTTTACTGATAATGTCGATGTCGTCAGCATACGCCAGCAATTACACGCCCTTGTAAAGTATTGTGCCTGAGCGGTTCAGATCTGCAAGAAGATAACACTCCAGTATCAGATTAAAGAAATCAGGTCTGAAACCTCGCTTGGTATCAAACGACTCGAAGAGGTCTTTCCCGCGGCATGAAGACAACTTCTTTTCGTGCTTTGAAATCGACAAATAGATGGTACGTGTCGATCCTATTCTCGCGGGTCTTTTCCAAGATTTGGCGTATTGTGAGGTATTTTCCATGTCTAAAGCCATAATGATAAAGTCCAATCAGCTCGTTGATGGTAGGTTTCAGTCTTTCACACAATACACTCGATAAGACCTTGTAACCTATGCTTAGAAAGCTGATCCCGCGGTAGTTGGCGCGTATGGCGGGGTCACCTTTCTTGTGGATTGGGCAGAGCACACTTAATTTGTAATAACCACGTCAGAAAAATGTCTGTCAAACGGTAGGTGAACTAATGGAAGGGGTACTAGGCAATATCTCTAAGTGGGCCAACCAGAACGGCTTCAGAGCTAACCAACCAGTCTGCCAAGCGGCTGAGCGACTGGAGCGTCTTTTGAATTAAGATTTATAGCTGTAGAGAAGGCAGCTAATCATATACTAAATAACATGATTACGAACGTAAAAGTCGCTATCTTTGTCGATAACAAAATGAAATCGGGGATTGTAGCAATATAGAAGAAAACGAGAGAGTTGATGAGATGACCAAATATGGCTCTAAGACGCCAATAAACGAGGAAGATAACTCCATACAAAGATATTTAGTTTATTATATTTTGAAAATTGAAACACTATAACCACACTACAACCAAGTTAGAAGAAATTAATGTTTATACGACATTGAGTGGGCACACTTGTATTTTCAATATCGTAGCATAGTAAATGCATCACCACCGAATGATTCCGTTCTTGTGCCAACGACCATCAGTTTAGTATTGTGCCATATCAATAGTTTTATGTCGTACTTAAAATTTTTTGCTACATTTTCTGCGAATAAGTTGATATTATCGGAAAAACTGCAGCGCACAATTTATAATAAGCAATGCGAAGTGCAGCAGCGTAAAACAGAAACGAGGCAACAATAATTAAAAGGATACAAATTATTAATCATATTGCAAGGATAGAGCAAAAGCTGAGGGGAAAAGAGCTCAAAAACGAATGAATCTTTAAAAGAGCACTGTGCATTTGTGCGTAAAAAGAAAGTGAGAAAAAATAAGCAGCGAAATACCAGTTGTGAAACATATAAACATATGTATATTTATTTGTGCGTTTGCAGAATTGCATGAAAATGTAATATAAAGCATTGATTGCCAAAAACGTTGCAATCCAAATTTGATTAAAGTGGCAACCAATGTAGCGGCAATGCATACCGTAACGTAATTTAGCGGCACCGTTACATTTACGGCGGTGACAGTTACGTCGCCATAATTCTGCAACGTTTTTTGAGAACGCAACATGTTAAGCGGTGAGTATTTATTTTTTTTTATATGAAAATATTTTAAATATTTTGTAGAAAATAACGCAATTTCAACCAGGAACCAAAAATAACTGTTATCTCGAATTTACAAAGTGAAAACGTTGCCCGAATTCTGAAATTTAACGAAAACGTTGTTTCATAACATTTGTTAGATGAGAAATATTTTTTCCGTTGCTGATAATAGTTATTTTCCAACGTTTATTTTTTACGTTGTCTGATAATCGTTGTATTATAAAAGTGAGATAGTGAAAAAACTCTTATCAGGCAACGTAAAAATAAACGTTGGGCAATAACTGTTATCAGCCAACGTAAAATATTATCGGCAACGGAAAAAATATTTCTCATCTAATAACTGTTATAGAACAACGTTTTTCGGATAAAACTTATCTTTTCTTTAATTTACTGCCATTAGGGCGGTGCATTAGGGTGGTAGCACCTGAGATCTGGTGGGTAAGTATCACAATGGAGCACATGAGCTCAATGAACTTCCGTTGGAAAACCCCCCTCCTCGAGACAAAAAAATTGTTGTCACACTTTAAAATCCGACTATAAATGCCGAAGATATGAATAAAAATGTAATTGGGCGACCGCTAGGGTTGTCCAAAAAAAAATTTTATTATTTTTTTAAATGCCTTTCAAAAACACTTCATATGAGGGGGTGCCCGGCGAACTTTTTTTATTTCGTCTGTAAGGCGAGACGCTCTACTTTACAGTCACGTTGCCAAACACTTCTGCAACGCTTTTTGACAACGCAACATCTATAGTGGTGAGTATTTCAACAAATATATCAACTATTTTGTAGAAAATAATGGAATTCTAATATTATTAAAAGTGCCTATAAATTCACAAATAAAATTGGAAAACACAGAACGAACAGAAATTTGCCAATTGAATTCAACGTTGATCTGGCTTTACACAAAAGCGGCACCGCTGTTGATGCCCGTATTTCTTGAAAATAGCGTTCCGTAAGTTACGGTCGTAATATCACGACAACCGCTTTTCGAGCAAACCAAAGCTTAAGCCTGTAAGTATGTCTGTTTGGTGTATGATTATTGAACATACATATGTATATCTATGCACTTTTTGAGTGCGCCATACTGTACACTTATATAAGCTTAACGCTTGTAGTTGAACGCAGCGTAGCACTTCACACATGAACGGATCAACAGCGCGTTAAGGATTCAATTACAAAATACTTAAAAATTGTGTAAGCGCGTGTGCTGAAATACGTACATATGAACACATACAAGCACATGTCACCTTAAAGTATAAACAGAACCAATTCGCTGAGCGAATTTCGTCGGACGGAGCGATGCCGTCGGGTGATATTCGTTGCAACATTTCGCCAATTAAAACAGAACCGAAACGAAATTCGCATCAGCGGATTGACAAATGAAATACATAAATATGCAACAGCGAAAAGATGCGACCTCAAATTGTTCCAATCCTCTTCTTGAAAATTATCTGCTTGAAAAGTAAAGAAACGAAGCTATTTTATCACGGATAGCTGATTTTGTCGACCGGTGGCAGAGGCAAAATTAAAATGTGTTAAAGAATGAATTATTATATACTTTGTATAAAGCAGTATGCACCAAAATATGAAAACAATATTTTTTGTATTGTATGTCTGTAAGAATATTTTCTTGAATATTTTATTATTACTCAATAAATCGCACATTATAACAGGTTATGGGCCTGCGAAATTGAGTTTTTCAAATAAATTAATTAAGTTTTGTGCATTCTTCGAAATGTCAAGCTCCGGCAACTGGCGTCAGATTGAAAAACTGAGGGGGCGTGATAATTACGTGCAATAGGCGTTTGCAATGCGGACCATTTTTGAGATCGACGAGCTTTGGGACATTGTTGGAGTCAGCAAGAATAACGAGGAACTCTCCGAAGCTGAATGCAATACGAGCGTGCGTGCTCGTGGTAAAATTGTCCTGGCTCTTGGTGGAGATAATTTTGTGCATGTTGAGAACACAAGAACGGCGCATGAAACATGGTGTAAGCTGCACTCTTAAGGTAATGGTATTGTATTAACGGCAAACAAATTGAACGCAATCAATTTTAAAGTTTCCGAAGAATGGGTTGGTCCTTTACTTCTTGCTGGACTACCCGATGAGTATAGACTAGGGCATTCGGTTTTGTGGTTGCCATTTCAATAAGAATATAATGGATGTAAAATGAGCTGATATGCTGCCGTATTTCGACTATTCCTCAAAAGCTACAACTTTACAATCTAGGTAAAAAACCGGGTTTGGAGTTAAAAAAAAACCGGTCTATTCGATATTCGAAAAATCATCAATCACCCTAGTATAGACCCATGATTTTGGGTTTACAGAGTTGTGGTATAGATGGTATGGTACTGCAAGATGTTCGTGAAGATGTAATAAATGATGCTTCGGCGTTTTTTGGCAAAAACCGAAAAATAAAGAGGAATTTAAGATTTTGCAAATGCAACGGGCTTGGACATATCGCAAAGGATTGTTCAAAAACAAAATTCGAGGCAAACAGTAAGGAGGCTAGTTGGTACGTAGATAGCGGTGCTACTGCTCATATGACTCGACGATCGGATTGGCTAATCAATTACACGAATGATAACTGTAAAGAGGAGATAAAGCTTGCAAATAACGAAACAGCGAAATATATTGGTTGGGGAAATATTCGTCTTAATACCTCAAGCGGAAATTTTAAAGCATTCGTGGACATTGGAAATGTTTTACAAGTTCCACAACTGGCAATAAATCTTCTTTCTGTTAGCGAGATGGTTTTTAAAGGAAATAGAGTTATTTTTGATACAGATAACTGTAAAATTTTTAATCCAAAAGGAAAGAATTGTGGGCATGGCAAAAAAGGTTAATGGTATGTACAAGCTTCAGTGTACACCGTGTTGTAGGAGCAATGCCATCAACGGATTCGTACGAATTATGGCATAGACGGCTTGGCCACGGCATTGACTTTGAGGTAGAAAGAACACTTGGTGTATGTATTCCATGTGCGAAGGCGAAGCAGCAAAGAAATGGTTTTCCAAAAGAAGGTCATCGAACCAAGGAAAAGTTGGCATTGGTACATAGCGATTTATGTGGTCTAATGGAAGTTTCATCTTTCGATGGGAGCAAATATTTTATGACTCTAATTGACACCTACTCGAGGAAGGTCTTTGTTCGATTTCTTAAATTTAAATCAGAAGTGAAGCAAGTTTTCAAAGAATTCAAGCCTTTAATCGAAAACCAAACTGGATGCAAAATAAAAATTCTTAGAACAGATAATGGGAAGAAGTATGTGAACAAAGAAATGAGTGCTGAGCTAAAAAATGCAGGCACTCAGCATCAAACTACTGTTGTGTATAACCCTGAGCAAAATGGGGTTGCCGAGCGCATTAATCGGACGCTTGTGGAGAAGGCAAAATCTATGTTGGCTCAAGCAAATTTACCGAAGCATTTTTTGGCGGAAGCTGTTAACACGGCTACGTATTTGGTTAACAGATCCCCACATTTTAGTTTGGCGTGCTCCCCAGATGAACTGTGGTAAGGTAAGAAACCTGACATCAAATTTGAAAGTTTTCGGTTGGCTTGCTCTTGTTCATATTCCTAAACAGAAACGCGAGAAGTGGGACTATAACTCGGATGAGCGAGTGTTCATTGGATACGCAGAAGACACTAAAGGATATCGTGTAATGAATCCGATAACGAAAAAAAATGATGTGAGCCGAGATGTAATATTTAAATAAAACACTTTTTATAACGGTGAAGGGAATCGAGGTCAAGACTGAATTCAAATTCCTATGCGAACTATGACCGTCGTTGAAACCCCTAATCAAGTGGGGGATTACGGAGAAATAGGCCCATTAGGAAGGAATCAAGAACAGCTTAATGCTGAAGAATCATTTTCATCAGACTTCGGAGATGACAGTATAGTGGGGGATGATCAAGCTAGCTTTCGCGACGAGTGTAGCGCGGAAAATGATAAATTTGGTATAGAAACTAGCGCAGAACAGCTACAGAAAATTCAACAGATAGCTAATCTAATAGAGCAAGTTTCACTCTGGTGTTCAGAGAGATTACGAAATAAGTGGAATGCTGTCTGCATGATTAGCACAACTGAAGAAGATGATGATCCACTAACCGTTGAAGAAGCGTTAAGTCTACCTGAAAAAGAAGTTTTGGTTGGAAGCAATGGAGAGTGAACTTAATTCCCTGGAAGAGAATAAAACGTGGGTTCTAGTTGATCTTCCTGTGGTTAAAAAGACTATTAAATTTAAATGGGTATTTTATAATTCGAGTGAGGGTGTTAAAGAACGAGTTATTATATACTTTATATAAAGCAGTATGCACCAAAATATCAACACAACATTGTTTATATTGTATGTCTTTAAAAAGATTTTCTTGAATCTTTTATTATTACTCAATAAATCGCAAATTATAACAAAAATTAAATCTATTCTCGCCGAATTTTGTCAGACGAGCTTCGTCGTCGCTTTAGTTGTGTGCAATCTCATATACTGCAGTGTATTTTCATTTTGACAGCGAACTTTCTTCCGAAGAAATTCGCTAAGCGATTTCATTCTGTTTACACTTTTATGTGGGCAGAAGTAGCAGCAGCAGCAGCAGCACGCATTTCGTTTGTTATTTTTCTCACACTGCATCTGTCGTCCGTCGTTCGCTTTGTATGCCTGCCACGGCTGCCGCTCATTATGTGTCAAATGTGCAGCTCGCCTGGGCGTATGAATATTATTATCACGCACTTGCTCACTTCCATGTCCCTGCAGAAAATTAATCTAACTTTAAATTAACTAGAAGCTGATTTGGAATGAACGAAAGGTCACTTTGATCTAGATATTTTCTTTGAGGAAATCTTACTATATTTGTATAACAATGGCCGCAAAATAATCAACTTGTAGAAAAAAATATGTTTTAAATTTTTTGCATGTTTATTTATTTACTTTATTCAACATTACATATTTTTTTATTCGTTTACATATTCTGCTGTAGGTGGTCCTATATTCGAATTCCGTCAGGCATAACATCAAATTGATAATATAGAATTTCATCTTCATTTTTTTTTTGTCCTGAATTCGACAAAGTATCCAAAAAGTGCAGAAAAAAGTGTATTTAAAGTAATATTTTTTTAAAGAAAACAAACTCCCGATTGCATTATTCCTGCATGATTTTGCAACTCACTTATAGTTAGTTTGTCATAGCAGACTACAACTTGGCTGTTCTCCGGAAATCCGACAAAAAAGCTAAATATAAGGTGGTTATTTTTTATCAATTGATTTTTTTTCTGCAGGGATACTAAAATAGATATTCGTGTGACATTAATTGTAATATGGCGGCACTTACATATGTACATTAGACTGTCCCAAAAAACCAAAGTTGTTTGTTTTTGACGCATACCCCCTCATTTTATTGGTTTTATCTTAAAAAGTATCCGAATACAATTTTATGCAATTCGGACCACGGCAACCCGTGCCGACTTGCAGTCAAAGTTATCAGAATAAGCTTGGTGCAGTTCGCTTGTTTTGTTTATTTACGCATTTTAAATCTGTATAAGACGGCAATACTATACTCCATACAGTATTAAGACATAATATTTACTAAATCTGCGTTTTTGGTTTTTTACCTGGTAGTCAGGATTTTTTCGAAAGGACCATAAATTATAATATATTTCCAAAAGTTTACACAAAATATGGAGA
>JAPVRG010297005.1:0-12261 GCA_029783565.1 Rhagoletis cerasi
TGACTCAAAAAAAAAGAAGAGCACAAATGAAAGAAAAACAGAATTTGTTTATCTTTAACAGCTGTTTCTCGCAATTTCTTTTTTGAGTCATAAGCCACCTTTTCATAGGCCGGGTCACATATATGTATATATTATACCCTCCCAGTTGGAAGAGATGACCTCAACTCATTAGCCAAACTATTTTCTGCCATTCCACTGTGCTTTAGGTTCCAAACTAGCTTAGTTAGGAAATGATTTCAGGCGATCCAGTTTGGATAATAACATGAGTGATCCAGTAGCCCTGATTGCCGCTTGGCTGTCAGAGTAGATATTTACCTTTCTAACCAGTGTTACACTAGTGCGTAGCCAATTGAATGCCTCTTTTGTTTTGTTCGCCTCTGCCTGAAATACGCTGCAGATATCCGGTAGCCTAGACAGGAGATTCATCGCCAGTTTCTGAGAGAAAGCCGGAGAAATTCAACGGAGAAACAATTGGTCGAAAAATGTGGTATGCAATGATGCAGCTAAATAAAAATATGTATTTGTAAAGTCATATTCGTTTCCATAAGCACATCGCTTGTATCTTGGTGGACATGCACACGAATAACATTTAAAAAAAAAAAACGTCATTGTTAGTGCTGACAGCAAAACGAGGTCAAAAATTGCCAACAAGTACACTAAAAGTATAATAAATAATAAAATATTTTACAAGTTTATACATATGCTCAACTGCATGATCCGCAGTTTTAAGCCGCTTGCATTGTACCATTTTCCACCAACGTTTATTTGCTTAAGTGATGATTCAGCTTTCAGTGTTGGAAAAATTGCCGTTGGCAGTTCATCGAACGGAAGCTGTTGCTGTTACATACACACACCTACATACCGACATTTACATATAAATAAAATACATACATACGTAGACATAACAGAGAATAGCGAGTTCCGAGGAATGGAAGGGGCCACAAAAAAAATATTGCTAGTGTCCACGTTAATTGAATGAACTGTAAGCGACATATTGGAAAATTATTAATAACAACATCGTTGACCCATTTTTCATGTTGCCCTACTCCAGCGCATACTCCAGCTATGTAAGACCATTTACACTGTGCGCCGCCATCGCCTCACTCTCTCCTATCTTATTTTTCATTCATACATTCCGTTGTGGCTTACAGGCTCTCATTTCATCGCTGATGGCATAACAAATGTGGTTGCTGTCACCACAGTTTAGGTGCATTTAACCTACAATATGTTAGTATGTATGTATGTAGAAATGTCTGTCCACTACCGGTTGCGCTTAGTATCGATTTTTTGTTTTTGCTTTTATTTCACTTATTTTTTTTTACTTGTCATTTTTCGTAATCAATTCTTATATGATAAATTGAATTACAGAGTATAAGTAATAATACATTGTTGATAAAATAAAAGCTGGCTAATCGCTAGCTTAGAATGAAAAGTTGCTAAGTCCAGTTTTTTTTTAATTTTACAGAAGAGAATAAAAATCGTTCAAACTCAATTTTTCCTTAAGGCAATTATTTTGCAAAAATGTTAATATAAGTTTTCGCGTATTTGATCCAAGCTAAAACAACTTCATACGAATCTAATTTCACAACATAAATTAAAAGCTTTTGTATTATTTGGATATTATCACAACTTCTGTGACTATTTTTTTATATTATAATTGCTGTCCGTTAGTCTCGCTAAAACTCGAAAACCGATTTGAGTCATTTTTTTAATTTTTTTTGCTATAATAATCGGATGGTTTAAAAAGAAAAAAATTTAAGGAGTTACAACCTGCTTTAAGATTTTTGAGGAGTGTTTCCACCTGTTTGAAAAATTGTATTTAAATAAATTGATAAGATAAATTAATATGGGCATCAAACTAAAGACGTTTGAGAAAGCTCACAGTCGGAAATATTTTGGAAGAGGGTTGCCACTTGTCTGAAAAATTGCATTCAATTGAACTGACAAGATAAATGAAATATTACAATTTGGGTATCAAGCTAATGACGTTTTGTCTCCAAACCAAACTTGACAAGGGATGACGGAAATTCGTTCGAACGTTTAAGAAAGATTACTGCCGAAAATATTTTTGAGAAGCGATGCCACCCATTTGAAAGTTATAATTCAATTAAATTGATAAGAAAATTATTTAGAAATCTTTGATTTAGAAATATTTTTCACTATGGTTGTCACCTATTTAAATAGTAAAAACTAAATTTATTGAAATTAAATAAAAACTTACAAGATTAGTACCAAACGAAATGTATTTGAGAAAAATTTATTAGACAATTTTTTTAACGCCAAAGCCAAAATCCGTACATAAAAAAATTTTAAAATCATAATTTGGCCGTTAAAAACTGGATTTCTAATTTTTTCAACAAATTTAACCGTTTTATGATTTTTGTTTTTTCGATAAGGGATAATCGTTATTTTTGGATTTTTATTTCTTCGATCAATTTTTGATCGTCATTTTTGAATTTTATTTTTTCGATCATATTATAAATAACAGTTATTTTCCAGGGACCGAAAATTATCGTTAAATGTCATGATTTTTATTTTGCGATCAAAAAATAGTCGTTATTTTATAATTTTTATTTTTTCGATCAAAAAATAATCGTTATTTTTGATTTCTTTTTTCGATAATTTTTAACGGCTATAGTGGCCGCTGTGGCGTAGTGGTAAGCAGTGCACGCTTCCACTTCGCAGGCCTGGGTTCAAGCCCTGGCCAAAGCAACATCGCAAAAAAATTTAGAAAAAAAGTTTTTTCTTAACAGCGGTCGCCCCTCGGCAGGCAATGGCAAACCTCCGAGGGTACTTCTGCCATGAAAAAGCTTCTCATAAAAATACAATCGCCGTTCGGAGTCTTTTATGTTCGAAAAAATTTAAGGCAAAAATAACGATTATTTTTAATCGAAAAAATAAAAATCAAAAATAACGATTATGTTTTGATCGAAAAAGTAAAAATCATAAAATAACTATTAAATTTGATCGAAAAATTAGAAATCAAATTTTAACGGTTAAATTATGATTTTTCTTATAAAGATCTTAACCGTTACGGTCTCTGTTATTTCAAGATTTAGTTTTCTAGTTTATAAAAGATTTAAATCGACCATTAAAACGCATATTCCATCAAAACAGTTAATATTGATCGAAAAAAATTAAATCTGTAAAACTATTATTTTTGATCGAAAAAAATATCAAAAAATAACCATTAAATTTGACCGAGAGAAATCCAAATTTATAGATTATGTTTGAAAAAAAAAATACAAATGTTTTGCAATGATTTAAAAATACAAATCTTGATATTTAACAGTTTTTTTCGGTCCCTGAATTTAAATGAAGAAATAATTTATAAAACATTTTATCAAACGTAGCGTAGTGTTCAAAAACACTTTGATCCAGAAATGTTCCGAATGTGTTGCACTGACTTTATATACTAAAACTGGCATAATACGCGGTGTGATTCGCTGCATTTTTGTATTGTTTCTCCCTCTCATATCTTACTATATCCAAAACTCTTAATATATTAGTTTGGAAAGTATTTATAAATTAGGCACATTTTTTAACATATTACAAACAAAAATTGTTTTTCAGATTTTTATGGAAGATAAATATACGGTCTTTGAATATTTTTTGCGAACAGTATCAAACACGACAAATACTCGTGCACATGTATGTATTGAAGAAAGTGCGCGATATGTAGACTCGAGTTAAAATATTGTAAATTAAATTTCCAGCAGAAAGACGATACTTTGCCTACTTTCTAAATACCTTCAAAACCATATTGACTAACAATGAAATTCATAGGAAATAAGTAAGACTTTAAATGCTATATAAATCGAAAATTTGTATGAAAATAACATTTTATAAAGCTCCTTAAATGTATTAAACTTTTTATGAATAAAGCCATAAGAGTTTTGGATGTACATAGTTAGAGGGAGTAACAATACGAAAATTCCTTTTAGGTGCAGCGAAGCCCGCCGGGTATTTGCCAGTTACTGAATAGAAACGGTAAGAAGTAAAGCATTTAGTACGATCTTTTAGGAAATGATTCATGTTATTTGAAAAAGTGGACTTAGCAACTTTTCACTCTAAACTAGCGACACGACGCTTACATATGTTACATACACAATCAAAAGTTTATAAGTGTTTGTAAAAGAAAGTGAAAATTAACACTAACATGGCTACGTATGTATGTGTGCATATATGCAAGTAAACTCCATAACAAAAGTAAGCAGATATCTACTGTTTTATATATCTACATATGTGTATATGCGCCTCGTTCATCAGCCAGAACAGCAGCGCAATATTATTTAATTGTGGCAATATTGGTTCTACTTTGAATAATAAAAAAATAACAATAACTCTGTGGGTAGCAAGGAACAGCGGAAATGTGGAAAATGCTGTGTAAATACTGTAAAAATGGTATAAATATACTTCCGTGTGGAGATGAGAAGCACTAATTGAATTATCCTCAGCAATGTAATGTATGAATGCAGGAATGTATGAAATAAATATTTATTGCTGATTTATAGATAGATGTTACGCTCATATGTACATAGTAGGTACGCTAGCGAGTATGGCAATAAGGAGGAGTAAGAACGGCTGCAATAAATTCCTCTGTAACATGTACATTAGAGCGTCTCACCATACAGGCAAAAAAAGTTCGCCGTATGTACGCCCGCTCATATGACGTGTTTTTTAAAAGCATTTAAAAAAAAAAATTTTTTTTGGACAACCCTAGAAGTCGCCCAATTACATTTTTCATCATATCTTCAGCATTTATAGTCGGATTTTAAAGTGTGATACACCAATGTTTTTGTCTTGAGGAGGGGGTTTTTCCTACGGATGTTCATGAACCTCATGTATGAGGAAAAAGAAATATCGATGTTAGCGATTTGGTGTTATTAAACTTTTTTGTAGGAAATTTAATTTACTACAAATTTGTCATTTAAATTTTTTCTGTAGTTGTTGTTGTTTACGAGATAGGGGCAAAAAAAACGAAAATTTCACAAAAAAATGGGGTTTAGTGACCCGTACTAACGCGCTGGTGGGAGTTAGGGTTACGGCGCACTGGACACTTTCGTAGAGAATTCAATTCTGAAGAAAGCCTATCATTGACCAAGATTCTACAATAAAATGCCTCTGAGCTGTAGAGTTTTAAAGAAAAAATATCAAAGTTTACCTGTATTTTATATGGGAAATCTTTGAACGCCTTGGGCGAGTACTTAATGTTAATATTAAGGGTTCAAAATTTCAGGGAGTTTTTTTTAAGGTATTTTCCACAAAATTTCGAGGTGAGAGTAAAAAAAAACAATAGTCCCACAGTAGTAAGTCAATATGTAAAATATGTAAAATAAAATTTAGCTGATTTTTCTTAAAACTAGCGTTCTGAGGGGCGATTCTGAAAATCTCTATTGCTAATTTTGATCGCCGAAAATTTCTGAAAGAATAGCAGATGAGCTCAAATGCCTGAAAAGAAACACGAGAAAGTTCAAGCTCCTGATGAACACAAAAACCATTTCCAAAAAGCTGTAAATTCATCTGATTGGTAACGGCAATCACGCAGATATGATATGTAAGACTCCTCCAGAACGACTACTGGTAGATAATAACACATAGGTAATATGTATATCCTACTGCTAATTACGTAATATGTAACAAGTAATAGGTTGTAGATAAAATCTAATATGTTGATACTTTAAAAACGGCGTTGCTTTTTAGTCCTTGAAATTTCAAGGATCGGCTCCTTTCTGAATAGCGAAAATTTCACAGCATCGATGCGAAAAACTTGTTGGTGAAAAAATCGTAAGCATATGAGCTTGGATCAATTGAAATTACTTTTTTTAGTCTCAAAGGCTTCAGTGAAGAATGCGCGTAAAGGAAAATAGGACATAGTCTAATTAGTATGTACGTCTTTTAAGCATTCTCAGCTATGCGGTGCCCACCTATGCAGCTTGACACTAACAACCACATAGCATTTCTTTGGTTAAGGCTTCTTTTATGCCCATCTTCACCTATATTTGCCAAGGGATGTGCTTCGTCACAACTGCCACCAATTTATTCACTACTATACTATTCAGAAAATTAAAAAAAAAATTTATAGGCACTGCAGACGTCACTCATTTGGTGGTACTTACAAACAGAGATCCTTTACCGCTTTCACACATTTCTTAACTCACCGCTTTCCACGTGCCTCCCACACTATAACTGTCACCATCGTAAACATCCATAATGTATTGGTACTTTCTTCATTTCTGGAATAAAAAACAAACACCGAACGAAGGAAAGTAAAATTTTTGTTGTTTTCGCGCTCAATCAGCTGCAGTGTTAACTTTAAATGACTTACGGGCCTTTTTGCCTGGTGGCTCTTGTGACCAATTTAAAGCGCGCGGTAAGTTCAGCGTTTAAACGGGCATTTGTTTATACACATGTGGGTACTTACTTAAATACATATATCTATGTATAGGTGCATATGTGTGTTTCCTGTTAAAGTCTCCTCTGTTGCTCATGACTAGCCTTTACGTGCGACTTACTAACAATCTTCTTCAGAGCACTCCATATTGCATATTTGCTGCGTCACGTGCTGTCATCGCATCTTGTCGCATTGGCATGCATAACAATTTATTATACATACATATGTATATATACATGTACGTAATGCAATATTGCATTCTTATGGACTGGTTTGAAAGCGTTAAAAATATGTAGGCAAGCAGACACAAGCGACGGTATGTAAGTAGCCACCACATATATTTATGTTGAGGCATTTTTGTTCACATATTTCTTCCAGAGGATGGACTTAAGCACTTTAAAGCTACAGATGCACACGCAACTATATGTATATTTGCGTGTAACGAAATTAAATATATTTCAATACAGAATTTCGCACAAATTTCGTAAGTGTTGAAGACACTTAAATTTATCACGTAAAAGATAGATTGCTTGGAAGAAAACGAAAAAGAGTTGCTAAGTTTGATAGCTCAAGCAACGAATAAAACATTTTAGGAAACTTGACAAAGACGTACTTCTAAAGATACATATGGCATGATTTTGTAAGAGGAGCAATAATTTAAAATTAAAACACTGTTTAAAAGGCTTAGGGCCGATTTCATAATGAGACTCTTAAGGTTCCTTTTGCAAAAGTTTCCTTTTAGTTAAAGTGCTATTTAAATGTACAGTGCCTTTTAAAGGCACCCCTATCATTAAAGTGGATTTATGAAATCGATCGGCAAAATAAAGCATCCTTTAAATTTTAAAAGATTCTTTAATTTTATTATGAAATCGGTCCTTAAAGATTTTTAAAATTTCACTCTGCATATACATATGTAGTATAAAGAACGCTTGTATCTCTTTTCGGACAAAAAACTGTATATTGCTGCGAAAAAATTCCGTTTCGCAGTATCTTCATTTAAAGAAAACATTTTTAGTTATTTTTGAAACAATTTTTCAATAAAATAAAGGAATTCTTGGTACTATGTGTACCTATTGTACACCCCGCGACAATATGATACGGTCTAACAAAAGCCATGTAAATCCAAATTTCTAACTTTGTACAAAAATTAAAAGAATTCAACAAACTATAATTTTCTAGTTTGAAGCATCTACAACGTCAACCTCAAATCTCAAAACTTCAAAGCCCAATAAAAAAATAATTCCGTAACGATTATGATCTTTATAATAAAAATAATAATTTAACCAATAAAATTTGATTTCTATTTTTTCGATAAAATTTAATCGTTATTTTTGATTTTTATTTTTTGATCAAAAAATAATCGTTATTTTTGATTTTTATTTTTTCGATATGGTGTAATTATTATTACATCAAAACTGATGGGATGAGACAATTCGAAAAGCCGCTGCAAATATTAATGAGTAAAGCATTTGGACATGCTGGGATGTGCAAATAAAAACTGGGAAATTCCTCATGCATAGTATGCATACATATGCATATACATACATATGTATTTATATCATGTATGTATATCTATTGTTTTTAGGTTAATTTGATGGCAACACTTAATTAAACTCGACTAATTACAATCATTTCATTAGTATATACAGGGTGTCTCAGAAGTCGACGTCAAGCCGAAAACGGGTGAAAGGCCAGGTCATAATAGTTCTCAGTAAAATATAAAAAAATGTGTCTTGCATTTTTTAAATTATAGGCGTTCAAAAAAAACGAAAAAGTCTACACCCGGTGATGGTTTTTTAATTCTCGTTACTACAAATTTCTACTCTTTCTCAATTTTATTTTTATTATTTATCTCTGCGTAATGCTTCTGTAAATTGTCGTCTAAAATTTATAGCCTACTGCTCTAGCTTGGAAGAAATTAACACATTTTGTTCAAAAACAACTTGAAATTTAATGCTTCGCCCAAATTTAAGTGACTGTACTGAAAAAAAATGTACTACACTAGTTTGGCAAGTAACTTTGAAAGTTGGCACATTTAATAAGGATTCCAAAATGTATGACACTTGCTAGATTGTTTCTTAATTATGGACAACTTTGATTTTTGTAAAGAAACTCGATTTAGAATTTGTTTTTTGTTTTAATTACTTAAAACGATTGAAGTGTACCCAAGACTTTCCTTGAAGCCGTAACTTCTAAGCTAATTCTAGTTTGAGTGGGACGGAGAGAGTCATTTTACGAAGTGTGAGCGATACAGAGAGTGACGCCACTTTGTTCTGGCCTGTCACCCATTTCCGGCTTGACGTCGACTTCTGAGACACCCTTATTATGCGCATTATCACCAACATTCATGAATACATTTCTCACATGTTCTCCAAAATTGTATTAACTCAATATTTGTCACTGTCTGTAGTATTTAATATTTATAAAAAAACTATCAATTTTCATATATTTAACCTACTGCAAAGTCGATGCACTATTTTATTGTAATTCGCTGCAAAAAAAAGCACAGCAAAATGTCTCTTCTTCATATAACCAACATGCAATTCGAAGTAGGTATTTTGTTTTCTGACCAGTGGGAAATGCGCAGTTACTACGCTTTCACATAAAGTTTGCGAGTATGATTGCATTATTATGCAACATTAGCTTTTGCCCTGACAACGCTCGTTTTATGACATTTTAAGCAAGGCAAGCGCTAAAGTTCTATATATATAAATACATACATAAATACTAACATATGTTTGTACGTACATACATAAGTATAGTGCTCATTTAAATATGTATGTATATAGGATATGCAAGTGTCGTACGTGTCGTATGAGTAATAAAATCGCAGTTGCGCGTGATCACGAAAATCGATGCTAAATTGTGTTGAACTTTTCATATGTAAATTTATACGTTTGAGAATATGTGTTCTTTAGTACCTGTTATTTCGATAGTTTTTTTTTTATTTAGTGCTCATTTTAATGGTAATTGCAAATTAATGCCATACGGCGCATACGTAACCAGAGTTAATGTACACCCAAGGGAAATTAAATGGTAAATGCTAGGTGAATCAATCCATTTTTTAGTCATTTTAAGGTGAACTAAGCCAAATGATAGCAACAGAATTTTTGAAGCAAAATTTACTGCTGCTAGATTTATTCAAACTTGGGAGGTATCATTAGCAACAAAGGGAATGTTTGTTGTATTTCCAGAAAACAGAAAAATAGTATTTGTGTCATCATTAACCTACGTAAGAAATTTAATTTTCATTGCATCAATATACATATATTTATGTGACCTGTTCTATGAAAAGGGGGCTTAGGTGTCAAAAAATAATTTTCCACTTTTTTGCCGCGTCGGATAGAGTTTGAGCCGCTCTTTCACGTGGTGAAAAGTTTGCTAAAAGTGAAGAATAAGAAGAGTTAAATACGACAAAATCAAAAAAAAACTTTAAAAGCTTTTTTCCTGAAAACTTGTTTTCACACGTATTTGTATGTTTATGCATTTTTTATTCATTTACTGTAATTCAAAAAATATATATATTCACTTTTGGGTATGACCTTAGGCCAAAAAGTTTAAGTATAACAAAACGCATGTCTGAAGCAGCTAAGTGTTCGCGTTGATTTTTTAATACTTTTTTGCCGCCGGTCTTTTGCTTTTTTGTCTTTTCCTATGTCACAAGTGCAATTGGCTTTTATTTTTTTGCAAATGGTTTTGCGCATTTTATTCTACAAGAAATACATGTTTACATGGAAATCAGTGCAAAAATCCGTCCGCATAAAAAAAATATAAAAAATCAACGCGATTTTTTATCCGGCTGAAACTTGCACTTCATCGTACTAAAATTGTATGGGCTGCAAAACTGCATACCCAAGAAAAAGTTGGAAATGTTCATGAAAATTTGAAACCTTCATTTATATGGCTTTGGTTAAAGCATAAATCAATAGATTAGCTCTAAAACCGCCTACAATAAAAATAAATCTTTGTATCTGCCTTTAGCAAAAAGCATCTCTCAAGAAAATGTAGATTTTTTTTTCAAAAAAAAACTGTATTTCCAAAAAAAAAATGTATTTCCAGCAAAAAAAAAACTGTGACTTTCAAAAAGAAAGGGATTTTTGGAAAATAAGGTTTTCAAGTTATATTCTTGGAATGCAGGTGACCCAATTTTTCTTCTTTTATACCCGAGCGCGCAGGTATATTAACTTTGTTCACATAACGGTTGTTTGTAATTGTAACAGCCTTAAGGAATCGAGATAGATATTGACATATATATACCAAAAGGCTCCGAATGAAAAGTGAAAGCTAAGCCATGACTGTGCGTCCGTCCGTCCATCCGTCTGTGCACACGATAACTCGAGCAAAAATTTAGATATCTCAACGAAACTTGGTACGGGTTTTTCTGCTGCTATGTGTTCATATATTTGGAGCTGGGGATAGACCTTTTTTATTAAATCTCCCTCCTAATTCGTTCGAAAGTAAGTTTGTCACTACGCAGTAGTCTTTTCGGTATCGATCTTTAGTTGATAATCAACTTGTCAGCATCATCCATGATCAAAAGTCTTGCTGCCTTTTTCGCACCCGTGGCTGTTAATTTAGGATTTTGAGGAGGCCGAGAAAACGGTTCTCAAGAACCAAAAATTTCGAAACTCAGGATAAGAAAGAACATCGCGTCGAACTTTCGTAAGTTTTCCAAACATCCGCTTATTAAAAATTTTATTTTTTCTAATTTCGATGTTTTCTGAAACTTAGCAACTGCTTTTTATTCTTGAAAATGAGCTCAATCTTGTGCACCATTGTGTAGGACAAAGAGAAAGAGGATTTAAGTAATGTTGATTGTATGGCTGCGAAAACGTAATTTTTGTTGTTAGTGCAAGGTGGAAGAAAAACATTAGCGTAAATGTTTTTTATTTTGGCTGATTCTAGGATAATATTTGAAGATTCTCTCACCATGCGAAGACTATCAGATATCCCAGTAATACCTTTCAGCACTTCCTGCAGAGCTAGAACAATTTCTTGATGAAAGCATTTGATCAGTCGCGAAGAATTACATTAATTAAATGTGTCCATAAGTTGCGGTAGCAAAATGAGTATACTGGAGCTCAACTCATACCAGCATTTTTTTCTTAGATTCCCTGCTTTTTTATTGAAGATAAAGTTTATCTAGCACTTTGTTAAAACTCCTGAGGGATGGACATCAGCAAAGTTTTCCCGTCTTTATATATACATATGAAGTTGTTGTTCCCACAATGTTGACTTACAGGGTTCTGGCCCACCCCTGAGAGAAGCCATAATCGATAAGGAAGCCGAACATTTTCATCTTCTTCCTGAAAATTTTCCAGGATACTCCTTCAATTAGGAAGATAATAGCATACTATAATAGTCAGCGGGCTACGGCAGTCTTTTATCCTCAAAATGTCCTAAGTTTATCATAAAAAACCCAGTGCGTGCAGTCCCTACGCGCGGAAGAAGTGAAACTTAATAGAGAAAATTCCAGAAAGAAAGAAATGTGGAATATACATAAACATGTACATATTTTCTAATATACAAAATAAATATTTATCTTAACTTTATCTTTATCGATATCGTTATCTTTATCTTCATTTTTATCTTCATCTTTATCTTTATCTTTATCTTTATCTTTATCTTGTCTTTGTCTTTATCTTTATCTTTATCTTTATCTTTATCTTTGTCTCTATCTTTATCTTTATCTTTATCTTTATCTTTATTTTTATCTGTATCCATATCCTTATCCTTATCTTTATCTTTATCTTTATCTTGTCTTTGTCTTTATATTTATCTTTAACTTTATCTTTATCTTTATCTTTATCTTTGTCTCTATCTTTATCTTTATCTTTATCTTTATCTTTATTTTTATCTGTATCCAT